>MU089992.1:0-55093 GCA_014858505.1 Corymbia citriodora subsp. variegata
TTTATTCCACTCCATGACTCCTAGCACAAACACTTTAATGTCACTATCACAAACCAATTGTTTCATTTCTTTTGCATCACTCACTATTCACCCTAATGCTACAAAACTCCA
The DNA here is from genome assembly GCA_014858505.1 of Corymbia citriodora subsp. variegata. Classification (NCBI taxonomy): domain Eukaryota; kingdom Viridiplantae; phylum Streptophyta; class Magnoliopsida; order Myrtales; family Myrtaceae; genus Corymbia; species Corymbia citriodora. The sequence goes on from MU089992.1 coordinate 112, forward strand.
CTCTTTAGTTCACAAAGTTACGGGAGAAATCGGACCATGACATTCTACCCCACCTAATTCTGCAGTGCCTTGTTATGTCACTTCCTTGCGCCCCACAACCATCAATGCCACTCCCTTGGGACTTATATGACTGCAAATGCTCGCCCAATAGAACAAGCCAATACACTCCATTCGTAGTTTCTCCCAATCAAAGCTGTTCATAAATCTCCAAACACATGTGCTTTCGCTAACAAGTGTGGCATCCTAAACCAATTGTGCTCTTTTGGTAGCACTTTCTTTCACCTACTAGGCTTCTTGTAGTGTTAGTAGACCAATCGAGGTTTCTCTCCTCATTTGGAACGTGATAAGAGCCACTTGAGATTACACAGAACCTTCAAAATCATAGCAATGAGTTGTTACATAACCCTAAAAATAATGCATAGAAAAAAAAAGGCAAAAATAATAAAATTCAAAAAATAATAAAAAAATATTTTAAAATATTAAAATATTATCCATCAATGGCCACATTAGCTTTCCAGTAGCCACATCAGCTTTTCTGGGAGGCAAATCAGAAGTGACACTCAAGTGATTGATCTTTCAAAGTTATGACATTTAAGTGAGTGAAAAAAAGTTTTAACATCAAAGTGAGCATTGTATGAAAGTTTTGGTACCAATAGTGTATTTACCCTGCACACTACCGATGCCATCCTATTGACTAGCACATTAAAAATTTCATGGAAACAAAAGGAGAATTTCCAATGTTTCCACACTAATATGCCGACGGCGGCAGGCAATGGCCAGCGGCTAATAGTGAGGACAAGCAATGAGAGAAATCTTTATTTCTCATTTTTGTTCTAAAAATAGAAAAGTAACAAAATTTTACTTCTCATTTAGGTTATGGAATTATTTTTGGACTAAAATTTTTTTTCTAGAAATAAATAAATAAATAAATGAAATTGCGTTATCAAACAAATTTTTGTTTTAAAATTTGTTCCCAGGAACATAAAATAAAAAATAAAAAAACAAAATGGTTATCATGCGCACCCTAAATTTACATATTAAGATATGTAAAGCATCGCCAATTTTGACAAGACATGAACTAGGGTGTGTTTATTTAAAAAAAAAAATCAATTATTGTAAAATCATTTTCCCTGAAATTTTGCTTTTGTCGCTTAGAAAAATCAATTGAATGGAAATGCTTTCATTATTTACAATAGGTCCTATCTAAACTTTTGGTTAACGATGCAAATTATTTTTGATAAATTTATTTCGTAAATGAAACAAGAGAATGGTTTACAAAGAAAAAAACAAAAAACCTTCTTAATAATTAATTGTCCGCAAAGCAAACCCCCCTAAATCGTATTTTTTGCGGCTGAAAGAACTGCTTCATATATATATGGTGTGTAACTTATCTAGCCTTACTCTATGGAGCTGCTTGAGTTCTACTAGCTAACTTGAAATAACGAAAAGGACAACTCAACCATAAGAAATGTTTCATAATTTTTCAACTCTTTATCCTAGAAAGTTCATATACCACAGAGGACGTACTACCCTCATCTGATATAATTTTGAATGGGATAAAAAAATGGTTAGCCATCTACATTGTCTTTTACTTTTACATTAACTTTTACTTTTAAGTTTTTATATTGGACTTTTATTTAATGTTATTAACCTTAAATATTTTAAGTTACACATATTCACACCAAAATCTATTTTCTTGTAAAATCTTTTTAGTTTACTTTTGAAAGAAAACAGTTTTCCATTTCAGAGACAAAGTCATGAATTATTTTGATAAGTCCACCCAAGCTTGTCCATAGTTATTTTGTCAAACCCATAGTAAAATATGCATATTAATATAAAGAAAAAGTTCGACCAAAAGAAAAATATAAAGAAAACGTGTCCCATTGTGGCGCATGATTATATTTGAAATGTCATACTTCTTTGAAATAAATTTATGATTTTTTTTCTTTGGACAAAACATATGTTTCTTTTTCACTAAAAGATTTATGGGTTACCATTTTAAAATTTTAAAAATAAGAAAAGCAATATATGTCTTTTTTTAGTTATAGCTAATTTTAGATTGTGATCTATAATGATGGCCATGTGCTAACTCATATTATTATAGTAAGATTTATCCTTTAAAGAATATATATGATTGATAAACAGGCATGATTTACCAATATCTGGATTTGAGTACCGAATGGGGATAACTTATTAATCAACAATTGTGACATTTGACGGGTACTCCAGCATAATAAGCTTAATTTACATGAGACAATGATGCATAAATTTCCTAGTGGGGTTGGATATTCAGGTCCAAATGGAGGAACTTGCCCGCTAAAACCATTATGTTGGTGTTATCAAGTTATAAAGCCCAAACCTATATTAAGAAGTGAAATTAAGGGTTGTTGCATAGGCTTTGAGTGCTATTTGGGCTAGTTTCAACATTCTCCATGAAAAAGACTTGATTTATTATTTGCAAAGTTTGATGGCTCAATTGGGTCATCAAGTAATTAAGACTCAAATGCATTTTGTACAAATATTTAAGATTTCTAGTGCATTTTTGTTGTAGAGGGATTTTTTTAAAGTGGTGATTTATTTTTCAAACTATCGTACTTAAAATACCATAAGATTTATGTATAGATTGGCTTGAAAGAGAGGAAGGAAAATGATTTTATCAAATGATTTAGTATCTTGAACATAGGTCAATGCAATTGAATTATAAATCAGTAAAGGAGATTTTGAGGCTTGTATCGTCATTTAGCGGAATGTTTTTGGGAATATACACAAATCTACTTTTCAAGTTCTTTTCTTTTAAATATTGTAAGAGTAAGAATTGGGCAAAAAGAAAGCCGCTAACCATCTTTTCTTTCCTTTGGACTTTCTTTTTAGAACAACTTTTTACTTTTTGTCTTTTTTCCACATAGAGTGACATAAAGTCATTGATCGTGGTTGAACCTCAATCATCCCGACCAATTCATATGCAAGAGTCAATCTTGAAATTTATTGCTCAATGCCTTAACACTTGAGATTTCCCTAAATATCTTCATTTATCGAAAATCTTATGTGATGGTACATGGGGATTTTGTTGGACATACTAATAATATTTCTCATTTGACATGTGATGGTTTTTGCCCATGGAAAATGTATAAGAGTTTTGAAATTAAAACTTTCTATTGCCTCACTAATGACTTTAATTGGAAGACATGCTCGTTGTTTAGAAAAGGAAGTCTTATTCGATATGTGCGACACAAGGCAAGTAACGTTCATCATGGGAAGTAATTAAAACACCATATTAGTTCTACCATGACATCAGTTATACCATATTTGTTTGTTACTTTCCTTGAAGCACTTGTTTTTCTTTTGCACTTAGACAAAATTATGGGTCGACATCCTTGTCAACTTAGCCAGCATAACTTTCAATCAACTCAAACTTGTGGTTGTTGAGTTAGATTTTGTCTAAATAAGTATTATGAAATTTGATGGGCACTCTAGCATAGTAAGCTTAATTCACGGAAGACAATGATGCATAAATTTCTTGATTGGGTTGAATATTTAGATCCAAATGGTGGAACTTGTCTGCTAAAACCATTATGTGGGTGGTTATCAAGTCATAAAGTCTAAAGTCATTGGCTATGGTTGATTCTCAATCATCCGAACCAATTCATACGAAAGAGTAAGAATTAGGCAAGAAGAAAGCCACTCACCATCTTTTCTTTCTTTTTGGAGTTTCTTTTTAGAGCAATATTTTACTATTTTTTTTCTTTTTGCCACACAAACTAATATATAGTCATTTACCGTGGTTGAACCACAATCATCTAGACCAATTCATACAAAAGAGTCAATCTTGAAATTTGTTGCTTAATGCCTTAATAATTGAGATTTTACAAAATATCTTCTTCTATGGAAAAACTTTATGTGATGGTACATGGGAATCTTGTTGAACGTACTGGTAATATTTCTCATTTGGCAAGTGATGGTAATTGTCCATGCAAAATGTACAAGAGTTTTGAAATAAAATGTTACTATTACACCACTCAAGACTTTAATGGGGAGCCATGCTCATTGGTTTATAAAATAATGTCTCATTTGATATGTGTGACACGGGGCAAGTAACATTCATTGTCGGAAGTAACTGAAATGATAGTTCAAACACTTAAAGAAAAAAAATTAAGAAATGTCATGTACAAATGTATCGTATGTGAAATCGTTGAATAGAAGTAGCCAAAAAATTAACTTTTAGAAATCAATCAACTAACAAATGAGCGGTGACAAATATGACTTGTGTAGTAGAAAAGTTACCCCCAGGCTATGTAAATTGGTTACAAAGTCATTATAGAAAAGTTATATGAGTTGTTTGTATGTTTACCCATACACAATTATTTGCTACCAAATTAGCAAGTGACTAACACCTTCTAGGATTTGATATCATCACGATCCATTATCTATAGTCAAGTTGTGCACATTATCATAAGATTTTACGCTATTTAGGAGATGTTTGCATAAAATCTTAGGGATTAATTTTTAACCCTAAACAAAAAGAATTTCCATAAATTACACGGCATGTAGAAATTAGGATAATTTGCATCAATGGTGCTAAATTTTACTAATTTCATAAATAATTATTTTTAAAATTATTAATTAAAAAATAAAAATAAAAATAGCAACCCTAGGGAGAGGGCTGGGCCTGACTCAGCCCTCCCCTCTTTTTCCTTCCCCACCACCCCAGGGGGCGGGCCAGCCCAATTCCTTCCTTCCCTGGCCCGGCCCAGCCTGCGCTCGTCTCTTTCCCCTCTCTTCTTCCTCCTCACTTGACCGTGCAAGGCAGGGCACCCAAGGGACCGCCGTTTGAGGCGGAGGACCAGCCGGTTTTCCAAGGACCAATGGAAGGGAAGGTTTGGCCTATTTGACAACTCAAGTTGTCATTCAGATTGGGGAGCTCAAGGCAGCAGGTCGATGGCGAAGCAAGGAGGAAAGAAAGAGACCACTAGAGATCGGAAGGCAAAAGGGCTCCTCCGATTCGACCATTCAGCAAGTCAATTCATAGAGGAACTGGCTATAAAATGGAGATCGGTTCACAGAGAGAGAGAGAGAGAGAGAGAGAGAGAGAGAGAGAGGGGTACCACGGTGAGAAATTGAGGAAGGTTCAGGCAGAGAGAGCGTGAGAGAGATAAGTCTCGACCGGTGCCCTCAACCTCACAACTCTCGGTGCCAAGCCCTCGGTAGATTTCCGTAGAGGGATTTTTTTTCTAGATGGTGATTTATTTTTCAAATTATCGTAGTTAAAAAACCTTAAGATTTTTGTTTTAGTTATGACTAGCCAAACCAGGCGATCTTTGCTACGCGTGCCCGCAAGAGATCAGAATATTTTTGAATAAGGTTATTTTAGTCGGAGAGCATGGCAAGCAAGGATGTCGCGACGCCTGATCTCACAAATCGATCGAGCATATCGGGGCCGTCCGTTAGGTGGGCCCAGAATGCGCACGGCCGGGAATCCTCACTCGGCGAATTCCCTCACGATCGTTGTTGTTATTTCTCGCTCGGTGGATGGACGAAATGGCTGGTAACGTCGACGGGGAGGGATCGAGTGGTGCGAGGAAGGGCAGCAAGAGGAAATGCAAAGCGAAAATTCTGGTTGGCGAGAAAGTGGAGGCGATAATGCGTGGCTTCCTCTGTGTGAGTGTGCCCGTGCACGCACCTATATGTGTTTTGTTTTTTTATTGTTAATTCACTATGATGTTTCATAAGGAATGAACATGACCACATCCCAATTCTCATTTTTTGTGACTATAGATTGGACTGGACCAAACCAATGAACCGATCACTTAGGAAAATTTTTTAATTTTTTAAAAACTAATATAATAATTATTATTTTAGGGTTTGTTTCATTTTTTAAGAAATAAAAAATATATTTTTAAATAAAAAATAGTCGGTCTAGTCTGGTCCGGTCTAGTTCTCCCCTTGCAATTGAGAACCGAATTGACACCCCTAGAAACCAAACCAAACCAGCCGGTGCGTACAATTCCCGATTCAGATGATCCGATGTACTCATTCCTACCACATAGTTGCGTAACACGTGCAAGGAAATTAGTATTTTTTGTTAAGGCCAAGCTGCTGGTTTGTTCCATTTTTTCTTTTTCTCCTTTTTTATTATTATTTTGGGGATCAATAACAACGCCTTTAGGCCCAAGAGAATTTAGTGGCAATTCGCAAAATTATAACTATCCTTAAAAAAATAATAGATATTCGAGGAAATTCACAAGGCAAACAACAAATTCCTCCACAATCTGCACATGGATGAGCTCGTTTGCTTTATGATAATCACTTTCAAACTTTAATCAATGACATGATATGGATGATTTAAAATGAGAGCAGACTCGGTTTTGCTCATCCTATGTAAAGAAGAACCACTAATGTGTCGCAATTTTCGAGATTAGAGAGTCCATGCTATCACAATAGTTTGCAAACGATGTAGAAAAAGCTTTTACCTCTAATCCTTTGAATGGGATAAGGCATTTGAGAATGCACAAATAGCAGCATCAATACCATATTTGTCACGCCCTAAGTCTCGAGCTCGCGACAACCCCATTACCTTGGTCGATAGAAAGCGACGTCTCAAGACTCGTTGACGACCATTCATTTTATCTTTCGTTATGCGCAAGCAGAAAACGAACCATTCCCAGACAATCAAACAATCAAATAAGGATAGATGGATGAACATCAAGAATAACAACAACTACTCATTTATTCAATTTACTAGATTAACCAACAGAGGATCGTTTTCCAATTTACAAGCCCGACAAAAAGGGTCGATCCATCCTCTAAGCTAAACCAAAAAGAAATTAAGCTAATCCAGCTATACAAAATGAACCCTCAAGTCCAGCACTATCATCACTCGGACCTAGCAGACTCAGGCTTCGTAAGATCAATCACAGGTGGAGCGGGGGCAGGATTCTCCACTGCGGATGTGCCATTCTAAGGGCCTGAAAGTGGTTATACAATAACTAGTGAGATAAAATCTCAGTGAGTTCTCCCGCTAAGCCTTGGTTAGTACGCCAACTCAACTCGGGGTATCTCTTTAAAATAACCCCTTACTCAACCCACAACCAACAACCAAAAACCCGCAAGTGAACAACAGGCCAGGTCACCCAACAAACAATATTCGATTCGCATGCAACCTTATCCGGTATGCCATACTTTGCACATCAAATCTCATACAATACAAGGCACATGGCCATTAGATGATATAGCTCATCAATCACACGCGAGTCGCATTACAAGCAATCTCACCTGGCCATTGCCACACCCTACACGTTATCAATTAAAACATGCATACCATAAATGATGCGATCATCATGATATTAAGAACATGTGAATAATTAGAGTATTGCACACAATTTTCTCATGTCTCGCACCCACACATGCTTAGATTATTACGACCCCTTCTCCTAGGCCACGGCACAACCTTATGGTTGGCGATTCTTGGCCAAGCCAGCTTCATCCTCTTTACCTCGAGGCATGGCGACTTGAAGGGCTCACTTTTAAGACGGCATTCCCGAAGGAGCATAGGACCCACTCACTACCGTAGTCTTGCAACTAATAGAGGCCCGGGACCCACCCCCTTACCATAGTCCCACATAGAACCCCTCCTTGTCAGGCAACCAACTGGCCACGGCACAACCCCATAAGGATTGGTGGTCTTTCAGCAATGTCGGGTTTCCTTCTCTTAATGTGATCATATAACACATCATCAAGCAATCCATTTATATCTTTGCTCTGTTGTGAATGCAACATCGTTCATGCTCATGCGACATGTCATTTCAGATAATCTACGCAATATGTCATACAGTACCACTCGACAATTCCAAACAGCATTTGATCACGCATTTCCTCAATATTCACAAGTAAAATTAATAATCAGCACTTCAACAAAGCATAACAACCAAGAACACATCAAATTAAGACAAAAATTAGCTTCTATATAAATAGTGCCATGAACAGTAATTATGAACAGTAATTTTCAAAATTCAATGAATTAAAACATTAAACTCAAAAGTTAAACAAAACACTAATTAGAACAATTAATCAATCAAATTAAGCTAAACATGCTTAATTAATTACATAAATCACAAATAAGCATAATCAAGCATAATCAAGTACAATTAAGCAAGATTAAGCTAAGCTAATTTTAACCATCTATCTAACCACCTATCTTAGGGCTAATACAACTTAATTAAACTACCTAAACCAACATTAACACTAACTAACCCAACCCTAAGCAAGTTTAGGCACTAATAAGGGATTAGGGGCTAAACTCACCCGTTAAGTGGGTTGGCGATACGAACGCGGCGGCGGCAATGAATGCGACACCCGAGGACCTCTATCACGACAATCCAAGGCGGTCTTGGGTTGAAACAACAGCAACAACCTCTACCCACTCACTGAACTTTAGAAAACAGCATTGCACAGGAGGAAAAGAGTTGAACGGAGCTAACTGGAGCTCCGGTGAGCGGGGGGTCGACGATCGGTGACACTTGAGGGTCAAGGGGGAACTACTGATGGCTGAGATGGGCGGTGGTTGGATCAGAAATAAAGGAAAACAGGTGAAAAGGTGAAATTGGATAGTAAGGACGCTACAGTAGGCGGTCTGGCAACAGTTGGTTTCTGGCTGGCCGACGGGTCAGCCGGTGGCTCCGACCAGCAAACGGCCGATGCTATCAGTATGGAATTTTTGTTCTGAACACAATGATGGGTGGCACGGGTGGTGATTCACATGGGAAGGGCATGAACAACTTGGTTTTTTGGAGGAAGGTTAGAAGGAAAAACATAAGGAAGGAAAGGAAACAAGGGAGAGAGTGTGTGCAGTTTTTGGAGGAGATGAAGGGGAGAGGGAGAGTGAAGTGAGGCTGAAGTCAAGGCCTCATCAAGGCCAATTAATGGCTTGCCCCACTTCCCAAGCAAATGATATCATCTTCTCTCTCTTCTTTTGCCCTTTCTTCAAAATATCTAGGGGCAAAATGGTCATTTCCACCTTGCACATTTCCCAATCTGCTATTGGGCTGAAAATGAAGGGCGAGCCTAAGAAATGGGCTAGTAAATGAATAGGAACGGGCTCGAGAATATGTTGGGCTCGAAATGGCTCAAGGTTAGATAACGGGCTTGAAAGGGTAAATGATCGGTTTAGCCCAACAGGCTCACTTGCTTGCCTTGGGCCTTCCATGGTAGTTGTCTCACCTTGGGCATGAGGCCCACACTGGTCTTGCCCAGCCACGTCCTCATGGGCTCGTTTTCTCTATCCGTGAATCCCTTTTCCAAAATCTTGGCTTAACTGGCACTGTCAACTATCGCAAAAGCATTGTCCAAAAGTCCGTCCCGGACGTTCCCAAAAATTCGAAATCCAATACTAGATTCTCATGCCATGTCAATTTTGCCCGAATGCCATTTTCGTACAACTTAGACTGACAAGCAGTTTTGAGGATTCATGTGTAATCGACTCATGCCAATTCACGTTCAAAACTTCTCGATACATGGACGTCCTTGACTACATGAAATTACGAATGATAGATTCTTATTTCAAAGTACACGATTACCAAGGATCGACATAGGGTTGTTTGCTAGGGCATTCGAATATTGCTAGTATCTAGATGGAGATGCAATTTGATGCTCGACTTACTTCAATAGAAGTAGGTAAACTTTCAAGTGATTCACGTGTTTCTCCTCTTCGTTGAACACGTTTTCAAATCATCATGCTTGCGACGCTCTTTTGGATCACCTTGGAGCATAGATGTATTTGTTTGTGGCAATTATCCATTATGTGTGGAATGAGGAAATTATCACACCCATTGAGAATTACTCGGGTGCTCAAAAAAGGCCCAAGCTCTTCTGCTGATATAAGAAAAAAGAAAAGATGTAGTTTAGGTCATTGAATTTAGGTCATCGAATATCAACTTAGTGTGAATATAATGAGATCACCCAATAAATATTTGTGCAACTACATTCTTTCAAAAATGGAAATTGGAAGCACGTACACTCGCAATCCTGTTTATACACATGTACCTCTGCCCTCACACATGATCCCGTCCATGGCAATGTCCATGCATATCGAATTTAACCATATGAATTCATACAAGTGTTTCTCACGCATACTAACAAAAGAACACAAGTACACATGCTTATGCGTGTGAAAGAGAAGACAAAAATCATTTTAAATGCTTGCCATGCCCCTAAATTATAAAAAAAAAAAACGAAATTTACATTCAAATCAAAATATGAGATCTTCATGGGAATAGTTTACAATATGACTATTATTTAACTGACTACTACGTTGTAACATATGTTACTATTTATCTTGGCAGAGCCTTGCGCGGAATGAAATTGGCAGGCAAATTTTCAAAGTTTTGGCTATTCGAATAGATGCGCATCGGAATCACACGTTCACGACGCATTTATTTCACATACAAGAACTGAGATAGGGCTCAAGGAAAGCCCAATTAACCTTTGATTAAACGTGATTCTGAAACGCCCAAGATATTGTGGGAATGTGCTTTTTACACTAATGTTTATATAGACAGTCAGTACAAATCATACAAATTCTTTGTTTGTTGTGATCTATTGATTATCCTATACATCTAAATACTTTCATTTATATGGAGCATTACTTAAATAAACACATGTTATAGACAAAGTTCAGAGATTTGTAGTAAAAAAAACTGGAACGATAGATAATATTCTAATCAATTTACCAAAGATAATCGAAGGCATGAAAAATTCCCCTCGGTGTAATTTACTAAAATATCTGAAATTTGGTGATATCAATTGTCAATTCTTAGTAGAAAATCCTGATTGATGGTCCTTTTCATGAAAAATATTACATCTAGCTATCAAAGTACCCGAAAACAAGCTTACTTGGGCAAGACAATCACAGTATGCCATGCGTCATGTTGGTCGTCGATAATCATCATCACTAACTCTTCCCACCTTTAACTCTGTTTCCAATTTCTCAAAATGTTGCTGTCCATATTAAGACAAATTCTTAATTGTTGCGGAAAGGGTGAGCAATCGAATAATAAAATAGACAAAATAAAGAAAATAAATCGAATACCAAATTTACGTGGTTTGGCTATAGAGACCTACGTCCACGGGGAGAGCAGTGACGAATTCTACTATAGAACAAATGATACCACAGAGATTAGACACTTGAGTCACTCAAATACTCTCAGTGTTTCCCAAACCCCAATTACACCAAATAACTCACTTAGTGTTTAGCCCCACAATTTCTTGTGAAATAATCTTTCAAGAATTTAATTGACTACAAACACTTGAATCTTCTTGCCATAATTGCTCGAACGAAATCAATGGAGAAAACTCCTCCTAAGCACTCGATGACGAATCGGCGCTTCAAGACCTCTTGCATCAACAACGGCCCATTTCTACTCCACGCATGGCAGTATATATATATAGTGGACTTGAGGACTTTCCAATTCTTGAAAGTCTTTCCTACTTGGAGTAGGAAAGAATAAATTAGGGAACCCACACCTACTAGGATTAGGAAACAAATCAAACTTTTGATTTGGGCTCAAACTCGAGACATATTTTCAACAATCTCCACCTTGGCTCGAAGTTTGAGCCAAGTGACAATTGCTTCAAAATTCGAACTTTGTCGCTTTTCTCCCATAGCCCCTGATGGGCTCAATCGCTATAGATATCTTTCAAGTTCAAGTCCCGCTTAAACTTCGCCATAATCGAGGACCTCATAAGAACACCAACTCTACATGCACCTTTAATTGCTATGCAATGATTTCTTGACATAATCTCCTTAACCACAGATAAAGCAAAACCATTATTGCATCCATATCTGTCAGGAGATCGAATACGTACCTTATCAATATCAATAGTTACAGCAACTATTGGCTTTACAAACTTCACCTCGTTACAAGCACCATCTGTGTTGATTACCACATTAGTACCCACTACCTCAGAAGCTTCTAGTTGCAACTCCACCTCAAGCTGAACACCATTCAGATCCGTATAAGCACTGCTATCACTACTCCTAACTAGAAGTACTGGAGACTCGTCAAATGTAACTTCTCTATTGATAACAGGTGAATTTAACTCCGGGCACCACAATTGATAACCCCGCTCACCTTGTGCATAGCCTAAGAATATGCACTTTCTTGCCCTTCCATCGAGCTTACCATCATTCGCTCGAACATAACACAGGCAACCAAATATTCTAAGAATAAAATAATCAGCAACGTTACCTGACCACACTTCTTTGGGAATCCGATGTTTAATTACAGTCAATGGGGATCTATTCATCAGGTAGCTCACCGTACTAAGCGCATCCGCTAGGAATCTCCTAACCATACCAACATTAGAAATCACTTTGTGGGTCATCTCTAGTAATGTTCTGCTCAACAATTCTGCAACATGTTGTGGTTCATTGGCAATAGTGCGATGTTTCACTATGCCTTCCTTCATACAGAATTCGTTTAACAGTTTCGAGCAAAACTCCATACTACTGTCAGTCTGCTTCTGCTTGATCATCTTACTAGTCTCCTTTTTTTATCAAAACTCTCAATTGCATGATCCTGACAATAGCATCAAATTTGTACTTAAGCACAAACACCCACGTCTTCATCGAGTAGTCATCAACAACTGTTAACATATATCTGGCACTCTTCCTAGAAGGAAACCGCGACAACCTGCGAATATTCAAATGAAGTAACTTTGCAATTTCCGTGGTTTCTTTGACTATCGTACTGAACTGCACTTTCCACCGTTGATCTAAATCACAGCACCTACATACATTCAGTTCGTTAGCAACATAACCACATAGCAGATTTCTTTCACTTAAAACCTTCAGGCTTCTCTCATCAATGTGCCCCAAATGCATACGCCACAATTCAGACTCTTGAACAGATGCATTCGACGTCTTCGCAGCGAAATTTGTCATTGTCTCACCTTGAAGCTCATATAAGCCATTGTGCTTGATTCCTTTCATTATCACTAAAGCACCTCAAACAACTTTCAGAACTCCACATTTTGAAATATACCGACACCCAGCTAAATCCAGGGTACTCAAAAAAATTAAGTTTTTCTTCAATTCTAGAACGTGCCTCACTCCAGTCAATGTCCTCACAATACCATAATGCATTCTGATTTTAATATCGTCAACACCTACAACATCGCATTCGGTGTTGTTCCCCAATTGCACTTTACTACCATCCATGCACTGATAAGTAGTAAATCAGTTTCTATTTGGTGTAACATGAAAAGAACAACCATAATCCATAATCCATCCATCAAACGATGAATAATCAGTGACAGACAAGACATAATCGTCACTATCTGAATTACCAACAGCTATAGCTGCAACATCATCTGCAGTGTCAACTAAAATTTCCTAACCTTTCTCATTCTTAAGCTTAAGGCAATTTCTTCGAAGATGCCCCCTCTTTCCATAGTTCCAACAGACTGAACCACTAGTCCTTCACTGGCTGTGTCTGTTCATGTTCCTACTACCACGTGTACTAGTTCTTCCTCTATTCTCACCTACTAAAGCAATAGATACAGGTTCACAAATTCTCTTCTACGAATATCCTCACATAGAATTAAATCTCGAACCCCATCAAACGTTAAGCTTGTTAACCCAAAGGAATTACTAACAGCAGTAACCACAGTATTTCAACTATCAGGCAATGAGGATAACAAAATCAAAGCACACACCTCATCTTCCAAGTTAATATCACCTGAACTCAATTGACCAACAATCATATTGAATTCATTGATATAATCTGCAACTGACGCACCTTTGCTCATCTTCAAGTTAAACAAACGCCGCATCAAATAGACTTTATTGATTGCAGAGGGCTTCTCATACATATCCGATAGGGCTTTTATCAAACCCACAGTGGTAGTCTCCTTCACGATGTTAAACGCGACGTTACGAGCCAACGTCAGCCGAATAACACTCATAGCTTGTCTATCCAACAAATTCCAATCAGCTTTCTTCATCGTCTCTAGCTTCTCGCCCGGTAGGGGTGCATGCAGTTTCATCTAATAGAGATAATCTTCAATCTATATCTTCTAGAAATCGAAACCCTTCCCATCAAATCTGTCGATTCTCACTTTTACTTCTTTTTTCGCCATCGATTCGCTTTAGCTCAGCCAAGCCTGGCTCTGAAACCAATTGTTGCGGAAAGGGTGAGTAATTGAACAATAAAATAGATAGAATAAAGAAAATAAATCGGACACTAGATTTACGTGGTTCGGTCGTAAAGACCTACATCGACGGGGAGAGCAGCGATGAATTCCACTATAGAACAAGTGATACAATAGAGATTAGACACTCGAGTCACTCAAACACTCTCAGTGTTTCCCAAGCCCCAATTACACCCAATAACTCACGCAATGTTTAGCCCCACAATTCCTCGTGAAATCATCTGTCAATCTTAACAAAGAAATTATACACAAATTCTTACTACAAGAATTTAATTGACTACAAACACTTGAATCTTCTTGGCTTAATTGCTCGAATGAAATCAATGGAGAAAACTCCTCCCAAGCACTCGATGACGAATCAGCGCTTCAAGACCTCTTGCATCAACAACGGCCCATTTCTACTCCACGCATGGCCGTATATATATATAGTGGACTTGAGAGTCTTTCTTACTTGGAGTAGGAAAGAATAAATTAGGAAACCTACACCTACTAAGATTAGGAAACAAATTAAACTTTGATTTGGGCTCAAACTCGAGACATATTTTCAACAATTACAACAAAGATCAAATGGCCTTTATTAGAATTTCCAAGCCTCCAATTTCTGACTTCCATCTTGCACAAACGCCTTGCCTTTTTACCACCCTCCACCGTCTGCGACTGTCGACCCCTCTCCTCACCAGTACCCTCGACTCCCTTCCCCCTTATGTTCACGTCGGCTCTATCTCGTACCTCTACAAACAATTGTGCCCTCTCTCTCTCTCTCTCCCAGATTGCGATTTTTACGAAACGATATGGATATTGTGTGCGCTATGGCTAGAGGCTTTCAGTGATTCGGTAGTAGTTGATAGTGGTGGCTGAGTTTAGTGTTTTGGTGGCTATAGTCTGGGATAATATTTTTTTCTTTCGGAATGGGTTAGGTGGTTATAGGGAATTTAGGATTTGGCAAGTGAATTTTCAGAAAGGAAATATCGTTTTTCTTTATTTGACCATAAATATACCAATGTAAACGTGTAAAGTGGAGTCAAGATATCTTATAGAAAGTGTGAAGTTCCATATGTAAACTGGTGTTTCCAAATATAGATAAGGGAAAGTAGTAAAAGAGAAAATGGTGGGAATGGCTCCAATATTTTCCCTTATAGACCACAATTCATTTTTCTTCTTTTCCATTTCATTTTAATTTTTTCTTCATCTGATGTAGTTCTGGCTTTTCTCTTTCTCTTAATTTATCATTCCATCATTTCTACCTCCTAAATCATGAGATTCACTCACATAGCTACTCTTTTCCTTTTTCGTTGTTTTTCAGTTTAATACTATTTACCACTTCATTTCTTTCTATTTGCAAAATTTACTTTTTCACTTTTCTTTCATTCAATTCTAATTTACCATTTTATATTTTCTTTTCCTATTGCGTTTAAGGTCTATTTCTCTTCTTACATTTGTAGATTAAAACGTTAACCCTATTCAGTTCTCAAATCCATATATCGCTAAATCTTCACATATTTATTGTTAATAACTATCATTTAAAAGATAAATCTAACTATATAAATTTGAGTTAGCGAATGGCCGTCATTATTGATCACAATCTAACAATAACTATAATATCAAAAGACATATATTGCTTTTATTATGTGAAAGGCTAAAATGCGAACCCTTACATCTTTTAGTGAAAAAGAGAAAAAAACTATAAATTTACTTGAAAGAAGCATAACATTTCAAATTTAATCGCATGCCACAATGGGACACTTTTTCTTAATGTTAATATGCATAGTTTACTATGGGATTGAAAATATAACAATGGACATGCTTGGATGGACTTACCAAAAATATTCATGACTTTGTCTCCGAAATAAAAAAACTATTTTCATTCAAAATTTCACAAATATAATTTTATGGGTCTTTTATACAAATTTCAATATCAAATATGTGTAACTTAAAATATTTAAGGTGAATAACATTAAATAAAAGTCAAATCAGAATTAAAGTAAAAGTTAAAAAACAGTCGTTGATGTTTAACTCTCTTTTTTATCTCATTCAAAGCTTTATTTAATGAGGGTAGTACATCATTTCTTGTGTATGAACCTCTAAGATAAAATTGAAAGTATAGAAACAACCTTTGAGTGTTGAAAATTAGTGAAACATTCTTATTGTCAAAAGTCTTCCTAGATATTGTTGGTACCTAAATTTTGAGTTTTGGTCTTCTCAATTATTGCATGAAGAATTAGTGATTGAATTCATCACCAATGATAGAATTTGATCTCCAAACAAAATATCAATATTGCATAATTTTGCATTGTTAGGCATTAGGACCATTTTCATTTAGTAAAAACGGGTTATGTCATGCCCTGAACCCCGGGTACGTAACAACCCCTTATAATAGTCAATTAAAAGCGACGTCTCATGACTCATTGATGACCATTCATTTTAATCTTTCATTAAGTACAAGCGGAAGAAGAACCATCCCTAGTCCAACATACAATAAAACAATCAAATAAGGATAAAGAGATGAATAGCAAGATAACATCAACAACTCATTTATACATTCTTACTGGATTAACCAATGGATGATCGTTTTCCAATTTACAAGCCCAACTAAGAGGGCCAATCCATCCACTAAGCCAGACCAAAAAGAAACTAGGCTCGGCTAATCCATCTATACAAAAAGAACCCTCAGGTTCTGAACTACTGTCACTTTGACCCATCAGACTCAGGCTCCGTCGGGTCGTAATATGGGTCGTCCAGGTCAATCACTGGAGGAGCGGGGGCAAGGTTCTCCACTACATCGTCAAGAAGGTCCAACTCCATGGGATCCTAGTCAGCATCCTCGGGGCCTTTACCAAGCGGCCCGTCAAAACCTCGTAGAGTGTCACGACCTCCCCGAAGGTGAATTACCATGGGAAGACTAGTGGATTACTAAGTCCGAAGACTTAGTGCAGACTCTCCCAAGCCCTACCGACCGCAACTTGGTACTCAAAATTTGACCTATTTAAACATGTAATTTTATTCAATTAGGAGCTGCCACTAATCAATTAGGGTTGATTAGAAACCCAAGTAAAGTATGGGAGAATACTTTACTTATGCGAACTAGATATTCAATAGGTTCAGGGACATGGTTACGCTAAGTTAAACTAGCGCCCTTTTGGTAACCTTTCTCTTTAAGTTTCAAAAATATTTTTTTGCAAGCAATCTTGGTTGATTTTAACTTAAGCTACTAACATGGAAAAGAGTGGTCATGCGAATCACAATCAATAACATTCAGTAAATCCAAAAGGACAAACATAAAAATAAGCTATAACTAAAATGCATGCCCTAAACATAAATTCTAAATGGGATGACATCTACTTTTTTTGGATTTTTCTAAAATTAATTATATATATAACTTTAGTCTAGATTTAATATGCATGATTCTTACTCTAACGGCATATGATGTGCAATTCAAATGGCCTAGCTCTAATGACATATGTTAATAGAAAACTATTGTAACATGTGTGAATCTATCTTACATGACACTAAATATGCATGTGCTACATGATGTGGGATGAATGATGTATTTTACTATATGCATATGCATGATCTTTTTTCATTTTTTATATTTTTTAAATATTTTTATGTCCTTTTTGTTAAAAAAAACTATTTAACAAATGAAATTTCCTAAGCTTCTATGTCATATGCAATGTAGATTATAAGACTAGTCCGACATGAAGTGCATTAATCTACCCTATTATGCAATAGATTTTTTTATGCATTTTTTGTAAGTATACTAAAAAATCAACACATAATGCAACCGATCATATAAAGCATACAATTTTCCCTGACCCAAGATAGAAAATCAAAACAATCAAAAACCTGATCCGACGTTTCGCGGCTCAATATTTTTGATTATTGAGATTTTTTTTAACACAACACAACGACCTCACTCAATCGGGATATGCCGAATATCTCAAGAAAATCACATTAGCAGTAAATGCATTGCTAATTAGGCAATTTTATATTTAGATAAGCGAACAGATTAGGAAATTACCTTGATGGTCTTTCTCTAGTTCTCACAAATGATCCGAGATGGTTTTCAATTACTAATGACAGTACCTAACCCTATTCCACAGTCGCTAAAGATGTTTGGCTCGATCAGTTCTCGCAGTCGTCGATGATCTCAGGCAAAAGTGAGAGCTTTAGATAACCTACGGAAAAAAAAGAAATTCTCCAAGTTGCTGAGAGGAGCGGCCAGCACGGCTTGCTAAACGTAGACGGGCATCACCAAATCTGGCACTAAGGTCTGCAAGCTTGCTTCGTGCATGCCTTTCGTTGACTGGTGGCTTCTTTGGTCTTCAAGCTCCACGAGAC
Organism: Corymbia citriodora subsp. variegata; assembly: GCA_014858505.1. Classification (NCBI taxonomy): domain Eukaryota; kingdom Viridiplantae; phylum Streptophyta; class Magnoliopsida; order Myrtales; family Myrtaceae; genus Corymbia; species Corymbia citriodora. The sequence goes on from MU089992.1 coordinate 18,652, forward strand.
TTGCTGGTCTTCTTTATCAAGTTTGGACAAAATCAAAGAAAACCAACCATCGCTTCAGGCTCTCTGAGTTGTCATGTTCCTGTCCTTCATGGCCCCCTCTCCACATTCTCCCTTTTGCCCCTTTTTTGTGTCATGCGAAGAACGTGGATGAAGAGGGGTGCTGATGGGCGTGAGTCTACACAATGGCAGATGAATTCTCTTGAAGACTCTTAGATCGCGTCTCTATGTGTTCCTCGTGATTGAAACCCCTATCCTCACGATTTTCCTCTCAATTGCGCACTCATGGCCGCCTTCTATGTAACTATCCTCTCCCTTCTCAATTGTGTGGTCTGTGTATCTTCTTTGTGTCTCCCCTTCAGTGTATGTGGCCCCTTTTTATAGGTGAGAAGACTATGTTGTTTAAAGAAATATGATAAATTTGCACGTTACCTATTTAGCTCTTATATCCCACGTGCAATATTTTTTCAATATTTCATCCGACACCTTCCCTGAATATTGAAAGAATAATGTGAATATTTTCGGGAACATTCTCATATTCCAACTCATCACCCCTTAACAAGTCTGGCCATATTCTTTTTCCTTGTGGGCTTAGTCCAACTTGTTAAATTAAAGCTTAGAATCATAAATTGAAGCCCATTTGCCACATGTCCAATGCAAATGCAATAATAAATGCTCCTAAAACTATATGCTAATCAATTTAATTCTAATATTTTTTGTTTAGGGGATTAAAATTAATCCCTAAATTTTTGTGCATTAAATTACGAATGATCAATTAAAATTTAGGTGTCAACAGCTGCCCCTCTTTGAAGGTGAGCTTGCAAAGGTTGCATTCAAAGATAAATTGAAACCTAAATTTTGACCATGCATATACAATATAATGTTATTTTTTGTGGGAAAATGAATCCCATTTTAAAATGCAATATAATATGATGCATGGAAAAGCTAATGCAAAAGTATGAAACAAAGAAAAGAAAAGAAAAGCATACTTGTAGTTACATACCAATCAATACGGTAGAGCATCTTAAGGTACGTGATGAACTTTTGCTCCACAAGCATCTGGCTTTCATTCCAGATTTCTTTAAGAGTCTAATGTTTATCGAATTGCCTAGATCCATATTGAGGCAACTGATTGAATTTAATCAACAGACGCTCAATGTTAGGTGAGACGACCATTGGAACAAGATGTCTCGAAATACCTAGATTAAAACTAAGGTATAACAAGAAAAATCAAAGAACAATCATATCCAGAATGAAATGTTCAATGAAAAGATTCGAGATATTTAGACCTAGACTGAAATGTCAAAAATTGGGAAACTTAACCAATAAACACTCAATGTTAGGTGAGATGAATATTGGATTAAGACAACTTTGACCAATAGATGCTCAATGTTAAGTGAGTCAAATATTGGATTGAGATTATTCAAAATACCTAGATCGAGACTAAGGTATGACAAGAAAGATCAGAGAACATTCATGTCCAAAATGAAATGTTCGACAAAAATATTGTGTAACATTCAGATCTAGACTGAGATGTTAACTAATGATTGAAGGATTTTAGCTAGGATATCCAAGCATTTTTAACTTATGGGAAGAGTTACCAAATTTTGCTTTGGGTACTCAGAGGTATTAGATACTTACCTAAGGTTTCCTACCTGAAGGCTTGATCGGCTTGCCTCAAGGTTGCTTGCTAGCAGTGCTTTGGGAACCATGGAGTGTTTGAACACATCCTAATGCTTCGGACAGCAAATCGAGCATCACAGTTACTCAATTTTCATGAGAACTTTACTTGTCAAACACGGTTAGCAACAATAGGTATATGCATTCATCATCACTAGATATTTCCAATCCATTTGTAGTTCATGTGTCACAATTTTATCAATCCTATATTACCAAATCAGCACTGGCAAGAATTTTTGAATAACAATCCATTCAGAACGCGAGTGTCATTGATGTGTCAAATAAAGGATCCCTTTGGTCTGAAAGGACTTTTCGCTCACTCTCACGAAAATGCTATTTTATCCCAATAATTGATGTGGGAATTTGAGAATTATTCTATTTCGCTATCATCATACTAGACAAAAGTCTGAGTATTCTCGCAATCGATATGACTTTACCAATCTGAAAGGTCTTTAACATGGACCATAATATGGGCTTAGTCAACGGCTTAACAATGGGACTCTTTGAGTCAAGGCTATTGAAAGAACAATTCTGCAATCATCTCCAGGTTTACAAATCAAGAACCCTGCAAAATGAGATAGAAATAATCTTGCTCACACTTCTTCGAGCAATGCTTAAGACATGTGAACATGTACATTAATTCAAGTGCCCTAATTTGAAGAGACTTTATGAGGGACATAATGTAGGCTAGGTTCACGGGTTGAGAAATGAAAGGATTATCAGACTTAAAATGTGTGTAAATGGGTGAGAGTTGGTGATCATCTTGACATTACCACCAGTCTTCATCTTCGCCATCAAGGATTATTTCCAAAATGTGTTCTGTTGACTGCAAAAGTTTTGCATTTGACAACTTTTCACAATCGATAGTCATGTATTTTGACACTTTTTCAGTTTCTCTTATGGGCATTGGCCTTGCTTTTACCAAGCACACTGCTTTTTCTTGCCCCTCTTTTTACTCTTATGTCTATGGGCATCGACCTTGCTTTTACCAGGCACACTGCTTTTTCACGCCCCCTAGTTTTATTTTTACCATTGACACACTGTTTACGATGTATCAATTTTTCATTTGGACTTTTGAAGGTCTTCACATTTTGTTGGCACTCTAGACCTTGCTGCTTCTTGAATGATTATTTTTTACTTACCCTAGTGTGGGGGGATGATCACCAACTAGGTTCAAAGAATGAATTTTTAGGCTCAAAAGGGTTATGCAACGGATATACGTGTGTAGGATAGAGAAAAAAAATGCTCTTCGTCATCCTAAGGCACTTGGATTATTGTTTGAGTTCATCTGCGATAAGATACCCAAAGATTGATGCAAGTGAGAGCAAGAGAATTTCTATCTATTTTTCTCGCCACGTGATGCCAACTTACCTCAAATTTACCCCGATATGGAGTGGTTCTTGACAAGGGTAATTTGAAAGAAATCTCCACAAGTGTACGAGGCTTAAAAGGATTAAGCAATGGATCTCTTGCAGTGTTTGGGATTGAGAAATGAATTGCCTCTCATTATTTCAGTTGGTGTACCTTTCGCGAGAAAACTCTTTGCCTTGTAAGCATGGAATCTTTCTACTCAACTCATTAGGGATTAGTGTATGGGAAAGTGTTTAGGACTAGGCCTGCCTTTCATCATTCCAATGTATCCCATTTGACAAATTCAATTTATTTTGCCGAAAATGATAATGCAACATTTGCAAAAAAATGGAAAACTGACTTGCGATTCATTATTTTGGAAAATAATAGGATCAGGGGTAATACTTATTGACAGAATCATAATTAACTAGACTAGAAAACTCACGACCATCCATTTCTGCAAGGATTAAAGCGCCTCCGGGGAGTACCTTCCTTACCACATATGGGCCACCATAATTCGGAGCGAATTTGCCCCCAGGATTAGGAAAAATTGGCAATAACCTCCTCAAGACCAAATCATTTTCCTTGAAATGCCTCACATGTACCTTCTGGTTAAAGGACCTAGCTACTCTTTGTTGGTATGACTGACCATGGCAAAAAGCTTTCAACCTTTTCTCATCGGTTAGGTTCAACTGCTCGTACCTTTGCTTCATCCATTATGCCTCGAATTATTCCACCTGGGATAAGACTCTTAGAGAGGGGATCTCCATCTCCACAGGCAAGACTGCTTCCATGCCGTATACTAGAGAGAATAGGGTTGCCCAAGTAGAAGTACGAATTGACGTCCAATATGTCATTAGTGCAAAAGGTAACCTATCATGCCAATCTCGATAATTCTCGGTTGTTTTTGCCAAGATCTTGATGTTTTTATTGGCCACCTCAACAGCTCCATTCATTTGCAGGCGGTAAGGGGATGAATTCAAATGCTTGATCTTAAACTCAGTGGATAGCCCATTCACAAGCTTGTTATTCAAGTTTGTCCCATTGTTAGTGACAATTGCTTCAGGGACCCCGTAACGGGCAATTATGTCACGCTTGATAAATTTCACAACGTTTCGAGTAGTGACATCAATATAAGATGCGGCTTCAATCCACTTAGAGAAATAATCTATCGCCACTAGAATGAATCGATGCCCCACATTGAGAAAGGCCATGGCTTGGATAACTGGTGTAGCTCAGTTTGGGGGGACATTTATCTTATCTCCATGGATTTGGCAACAATGGCAACTTCGAATGTGTTGGATGCAGTCACTCTCTAATGTCAGCCAATAGTATCCCAACCTCATAATTTTCTTGGCTAGCATGTGCCCATTCATATGTAGGCCACAAACTCCTTCGTACACTTTGACTTTTGCATAAAGAGACAAGTCTATTGGGCTTTAGCATTCTGAGCCCTGTAGTTGCTTAAGCTTTTCCTCAATTTTCGCCAAGCGTTTTTCTTGCTCAGTTTTCAGTACAACCGGGTGCATCACTTGTACCTCATCATCAACAACAATTTGAGGCATATAAGTGATTTTGATTGTAGGAGCATCACTAGAGTTTGACGGGCCGATTGTAGTCGCATTCTTGCCCTTATTTCTCGAATCATCAATAGAAGGGTGTTGAGGTAACACCACTTCAACTTGCGGAGCTGGTGGGACAATGTTTGATTTGAGGGAATTAATTTGTTTAGACAGCTGCTCAATGACATTCAGAACTTGCTTCATTTCTGTTTCAAGGGCAGTGACACGAGCTAGTTCAGTAACATGTGCTTGTTCAATGTTATTGGCCATTGCTGCTCTAGAACGAGTACGAATAGGTGATCTCGGGCGAGCCATGATGTATCAATGTTACCTAATGTAAAAACAAAAAATACAAAAAATACCTAATTAGAACCTTCTATTTCACCTCGATGCATGAAATGACCAGACTCCCTCACGTGTGAAAGAAACCAAATTTGTAGAAGTTCAGGAGATGCATTCATGATTTTTCCTCCATTTTGTTTAAAACAATTGAGGGATAGAAATGTCTCAGCTAGAATCATGTTTATTAAATTCATGCTAGCACATGCTTGCCTAATCACCCATGCAATCAAAGGATTAATAGAATTTTTTCTTTGAGGAAAAATTATAAATCCAAGAAAGCTAAAATGAATATCCTACCATTTTGGTGCATTGAAAATTGATTTGAAAAGTGATTAGCCAAAAATGAGAAAGGGCTTGCATTACAATTAGCTTTCAAAATTTTCTTAACCTCATCGGTTTTGATTCTTAAAAATTCGGACAAAATTGATGTGGGCTCTAAACCTAGAGGCAGCCTAACAAGTTCAATCTCAAGGGGCATTCTCATGATAACACTATATTCTTCAAGTGTTGGAGTTAGCTCATTCTTACTACCAAAGATGAAGGTAGCGGTCTCAGGACACCAGAAGTGAGATATTGCTTGCAAGACACCACTATGGACTCCAATATCCAGAAGAATATGAGCTGACCAAGTATTGACTCCACATAGTCTTGGCCTTCCTTATTTAGATTATTCCACCATCCTTTGAGCTCGATCTTAGGAGTTGGAACGAATTGAACATCGGATCTCCCCATTGTATATAGATTAAGACCCACAATCGACCTTTTGTCATGGACCCAAAAAAATGATAAAATAAATAGATTGCATGGTGTAAGGTAAAAATACTTACTTCATGAAGGTCCACATCACAATCTCGCGTACAAAGGTCGGGTCCTCTTAGCTCCGACTTGGTCAAAGAAAATCCTATAGTCATACGGTTTAGCAAACAAGGATAAACATTTTGATATCGAGAAAAAAATTTCGGAGTTGAGAAAGGCAACCTCTACATCGTAGTCTCGTGTTTAAGGTTGGATTATTTCTCAACACCATCCTAACATCTTTAATTGCGGTCCAGGTTCGACAGTCGGTAGTGTGTGCAAAGTGTAGTGCTGAAACCATTTAAAAATCATGCACGGTAATTGATAATGCAAACTCACTTCAATATGAGCAAAAAAAAAAAAAATTCAACCTCAACACCTTCCTACAAAACAAAAAGTTGGCAAACACTACTCCCCTTATAACTCATTTATGCAAAAACATTTAACACTTCATGTTAGGGGCGTACCTGGTATCCATGCTACGAAACAAAAGAATATTTTTTAAAAAAGAAAAATCAGGCCTATGTCTACTATGAGTTTTAAGTCATGTCTCCAATGGAGTCGCCAAGCTGTCGCAACCTCCCCAAAAGTGAAACACCATGGGAAGACTAATGGATTACTAAGTCCGAAGACTTAGTGCGGACTCTCCCAAGCCCTACCAATCACAACTTGGTACTCAAAATTTGACCTATTTAAACATGTAATTTTATTCAATTAGGATTGATTAGAAACCCAAGTAAAGTATGGGAGAATACTTTACTTCTACGAACTAGAGATTCAATAGGTTTGGGGACATGGTTACGCTAAGTTAAACTAGCTCCCTTTCAATACCGTTTCTCTTTAAGTTTCAAAATTTTTTTTTTGCAAGCAATCTTGGTTGATTTTAACCTAAGCCACTAACATGGAAAAGAGTGGTCATGCAAATCACAATCAATAACATTCAGTAAATCCAAAAGGACAAATGTAAAAATAATGATCAACCTTAAAGAAAAATAAGCTATAACTAAAACGCATGCCCTAAACATAAATTTTAAATGGGATGACATCTACTTTTTTTGGATTTTTTAAAAATTAATTATATATATAACTCTAGTCTAGATTTAATATGCATGATTTTTACTCTAATGACATATGACGTGCAATTCAAATGGCCTAGCTCTAATGACATATGTTAATTGAAAATTACTGTAACATGTGTGCAACCTATCTTACATGACACTAAATATGCATGTGCTACATGATGTGGGATGAATGATGTATTTTGCTATATGTATATGCATGATCTTTTTTCATTTTTTTATTTTTTATTTATTTTATGTCCTTTTTGTTAAAAAAAAACTATTTAACTAATGAAATTTCCTAAGCTTCTACATCATATGCAATGTAGACTATAAGACTAGTCCGACATGAAGTGCATTAATCTATCCTATTATGCAACAGATTTTTTTATGCATTTTTTGTAAGTTTAATAAAAAATCAACACATAATGCAACCAATCATATAAAGCATACAATTTTCCCCGACCCAAGATAGAAAATCAAACTAATCAAAAACTTGATCCGACGTCTCGCGACTCAATATTTTTTATTATTTAGATTTTTTTTTAACATGACATAATGACCTCACTTAATTGGGATATGCAAAATATCTCAAGGAAATCACATTAGCAGTAAATGCATTGCTAATTAGGCAATTTTATATTTAGATAAGCGAATGGATTAGGAAATTACCTTGATGGTCTTTCTCTGGTTCTCACAAACGATCCGAGATGGTTTTCAATTACTAATGACAGCACATAGCCCTGTTCAACAGCCGCTAAAGATGTTTGGTTCGGTCAGTTTTCACAGTCATCGATGATCTCAGGCAAAAGCAAGAGCTTCAGATAACCTACGGAAAAAAAAAAAGAAATTCTCCAAGTTGCCAAGAGGGGCGGCCAGCACGGCTTGCTAAATGCAGACGGGCATCACCAAATCTGGCATTGAGGTCTGCAAGCTTGCTTCGTGTATGCCTTTTGTTGACTAGCGGCTTCTTTGGTCTTCAAGCTCCACGAGACTTGCTGGTCTTCTTTATCAAGTTTGGACAAAATCAAAGAAAACCAACCACCGCTTCAGGCTCTCTGAGTTGTCATGTTCCTGTCTTTCATGGTCCCCTCTCCACGTTCTCCCTTTTGCCCCTTTTTTGTGTCATGCGAAGAATGTGGATGAAGAGGGTTGCTGATGGGCGTGAGTCTGCACAGTGGCAGATGAATTCTCTTGAAGATTCCTTGGATCACGTCTCAATGTGTTCCTCGTGACCGAAACACCTATCCTCACGATTTTCCTCTCAATTGCGCACTCATGGCCGCCTTCTATGTAACTATCCTCTCCCTTCTCAATTGTGTGGTCTATGTATCTTCTTTGTGTCTCCCCTTCAATGTGTGCGGCCCCCTTTTTATAGGTTATAGGACTATGTTATTTAAGGAAATATGATAAATTTGCACGTTGCCTATTTAGCTCTTGTATCCCATGTGCAATATTTTTTCAATATTTTATCCGACACCTTCCGTGAATATTGAAAGAATAATGCGAATATTCTCGGGAACATTCTCATATTTTTGGGAATATTCTCATATTCCAACTCGTCACCCCTTAACGGGCTTGGCCAAATTCTTTTTCCTTGTGGGCTTAGTCCAACTTGTTAAATTAAAGTTTAAAACCATCAATTGAAGCCCATCTGCCACATGTCCAATGCAAATGCAATAATAAATGCTCCTAAAACTATATGCTATGCAATTTAATCCTAATATTTTTTTTAGGGTTAAAATTAATCCCTAAATTTTTGTGCATTAAATTATGAATGATTAATCAAAATTTAGGTGTCAACATAGAGGACTGATCAGCAAATCGTCCTCCCAAATATACCACGCCAGGAACCGATGGGGTATCCATTGCCCCGGTCTCTCATCCACCCAGATGGTGGTGACATACTTCTCGTACAAGTGCACTCGACTTGGGAACCGGTGGTGCGTCACGATAGTCTCCCAATCCTAAAGGTTCCCAAATCGCACCAGTGGGGGCGCGATTTTAAGGACATGAAAGTGGTTATACAATAACTAGTGAAATAAAATCTCAGCGAATTCTCCTCCTAAGCCCCAGTTAGTACACCAACTTAACCCAGGGTATCTCTCCAGAACCATCCCTCACACACCCAACTACAAACAACCGGCAATCAGTAATTAAACAATAGACAGGGTCAACCAACAATCAAAAGCCGGTTCGCATGCAACCTTACCCGGTATGCCATACCCTGCACGTTATATATTAGCACAATACATGCAATATACATGGCCATTAGATGATGCAGTTCACCAATTACATATGGGTCGCGTCACAAGCAATCTCACATGGCCATTGCTACACCCTGCACGTTATCAATTCATGCGTATGTGCCATAAATAATGATGTGATCACCTCATGCATAATCGGAACCAATGATGCGATATTTCTCATACGCTTTTGCATCCACACGTGTTTCGATTATGACTGCCTCGTAAGGCTACAGCCGAATCTCCGCCGATGTCTATTGGCATAGCCAGGCATCGCTCTTCACTGTGAGGTGTGGCGACGTCAAGGGATAGTCTCCCAAGACGGCATTCCCAAAGGACGTCAAGGGACACTCTCCCAAGACGGCATGCCCAATGAACGTCATGGGATACTGGCATTTTCCAAAGGACATCAAGGGATACTCTCCCAAGACTGCGGGTTCAACTTAGTGATCATGCAAGCAACCATCACAACCCACTTATTATCTTTGAGCATTAGCCAGTGCACACATGCTTACATATAAAATCTCAAATCTTTTCTCACAAAAGCGGTCTATTTCCGGTGTTCCTTGGACAAACCATTTTTCTCCTTTTTATGAAAATCACACGATTCAAGCGGATGTTTATGCAATGTCTCATCTAATTCACTTCATATGATCAAGGCATATGAAATTATACACATTTTCACTTTCAGATGAACAGTGCCATGAACAATGCCGTGAACAGTAATTGTGAACAGTACACGTGATTAGTGAAATTTTCGAATTTAATAATTAAATCATTAAATTCAGAAATTAAATAATTTAAACAGTAAATTCAGAAATTAAATTAATTAAAATAATTAAGCAAATTAATTAAGCAATTAAGGCAAAATATGCTTAATTAACACATAACACACAATTAAGCAAGATTAAGCTAATCTAATCTTAACCATCTATCTAACCACCTATCTTAACCTAACCCTAAGCAAGTTTAGGCACTAACTAAGGGATTAGAAGCTAAACTCACCCGTTAAGTGAGCCGGCTACATGAACGTGGCGGCGGCGACGAACCTAACACTCAGGGACCTCTCCCATGACACTCCAAGGTGGTTTCGAGCTGAACACAACAGCAACAACCTCTGCACACCCATTGATCTTTAGAAAATAGCACTGCAGGAGGAGGATAGGAGCTGATTGGAGCAAAACGACTTGGCCAGACCTTTGGCGAGCTGTTGGCTGGCGACTGGCGGCACCGGGGGCCGAGGGGGGACTGCTGGTGGTTGGTATGGGTGGTGGTTTGGTCAGAATGGGAGAAAAATAGGGGGAAAGGCGGAACTAGGCAGTATTGGTCGCTACAGTGATAGGTTGGGGACGACTTGCTTCTGGTCAACTGGCTAGTTAGCCAGTGGCTCCGTTCAGCGATCGGCCGACATGGGCCATACGGACTACCTCTCCTGAGCAGATTGGTGGGTGTCACGAGCCGTGGTTCACACGGGAAGGGCACGAGCAACTTGATTTTCAGAGGAAGGTCAGAAGTAGAAGCGGCAGGAAAGAAAGGGAAGCAAGGGGAGAGGTGTGCAGTTTTGAGGGATGAAGGGGAGAGAGAGAGAGAGTGAAGGGAGAGCTGATATTTAAGGCTTATTAAGGCCATTCAATACCTTCTCCAATTCCCTAAGTAAGTGACATTATCTTCTCTCTCTTATTTTGTCTTTTTCAAATAATATCTAGGAGCAAAATGTTCATTTCCACCTTGCACAATTTCCAAACTGCCTTTGGGCTGAAAATGAAAGGCGAGCCTAAGAAACGGGCTAGAAAATGAATAGGAATGAACTTGAGAATTTGTTGGGCTCGAATCGGCTTAAGTTTAGACAACGGGCTTGGAAGGGTAAATGGGTCGGTTGGGTCCAATGGGCTCACTTGCTCGTCTCGGTTTACCACGGTGGCTGTCCCACCTTGGGCGTGAGGCCCACATCCTCGTAGGCTCGTTTCCTCGGTCCAAAAACTCCTTTCCAAAAAATCGGCTCAACTGACATTGTCGACTATCAAGGAAGCTTCATCCAAAAGTCTGTCCTGGACGTTCTCGAAAATTCGAAATCCAATCTTGGATTCTCATGTCTTGTCAATTTTATTCTAATGCCATTTTGATACGACTCAGACTAATAGGCAGCCTCGACGACTCACAATTATTCATCCCTTAAAGGGCTTGAATTTCAAGACGTCATAGGTTAGCATTTAGCAAATTTCATTATAAATTGGCCTGGTTGTGAATTGGATCAAAATTAGCCTAATATGCCAAATGGAGGGAGAGAAGTGGGCTATCAGTGCTTTAACTTATATATGATACTCACTTAAATACTATAACTTTTCAATGGCATACTTAAGTGCTAAAATCATAGAAAAAATGATAACTTAAATGTCATTGCCAATCTGCTTAGCCGGAAATCCTACATGACTTTTTTGTATTAATATTTTTAGGTGATGTGGCTTATTGAAACATGTGGATACTAAATGACATCATTTAACCAATTTTTAGTGGATCACTTAAGTGCCAAACTTTTTGAAAAATGATTTTTCAAAAATTTTGGCACTCTTTTTCAAAAAATTTGATACTGAAAAATCATTTTTCAAAAATATTGGTACTGAAAAATCGTTTTTCAAAAAAAATTGGAAATTAGTTGATCCGTGAAAAATTGATTAAAGAATGTTTTTTTTTTTTGATGACCCAGGGAACCCCGCACCCCGCACCCCGCCGACAGCCGGGGGAGTAAACCCTGGGGGCCACACGTGCTAGCCACCACACACATGAAACCAGTTAAGTCATTCTATAATGAAGCTGGGATTCGAACTCTCGACCTTTTGCGAGAGGAAGAGAGCGCGAACCAGCAGCGCCACCCAAGTGGGTGGTTTGATTAAACAATGTTAAGTGCCATGTTACCTAAAAATTTAATTAAAAATTCATGTGTTAATTTTGACTGGAATATCTCGTTGGAGGCACTTAAGTTATCATTTTCCTCCGATTTAGACATTTAAGTGTGTTGGCGAAAAGTTATGACATTAAAGTGAGCGTCATATACAAGATAAGGCACCGATAGTGCACTTCTCCCCAAATGGAGGAGAGAGCCTAATTCTATAAAAATTTTCAAGACCAAACTCATGTGAGCAAGGCCCTATTAAGTTCGGCTAATCCACCATTTCCTCGTGCCTTGGGCGAACTCCCCATGTGCATGGTTCTAAATTAGAGAAGTGAATTTTGCATTGCTGATGGTGTCATTGAGAAAGGCTAATGGATTGCGAAGCAAGAACAATAGACCCTCCTACAAGGTGATGCTTGCATTTAACACGGCCTCTCTCAAGCTCATCCAAATGCAACTTGAGTTCTCGGTTTAACTTGCAAGTAAATGAGCTGCCATGAGTAAGACATGAGAGTTTGCATTACTTTGGCGAACAGGAAATTCATGGGGACTTAATAATATTAGATTAATTTTATGTCCTTTCGGTATATTCTCTTTTATGAAAATGTTTTGCATGCAATCTTTATCTGGTTTATCATCTTAAACCATTAACATGTAAATATGATCATGTACGGTGTGCAAAAAAATATTTAACACCCCTGAAGTAAATAGATTATGGAAAATTGAAGAAACTAGAGATGCAATGAACAAGCACAAGCAAAACCTCATGATTCATCGTCAAGACAGGGCTTTTGCAAAATATGAATCAAGAGGCAAATATGCAATGAAATTGGAAAAATTATCCAAAAAGTCTTAAACTTATTATAATTTTTTAAAATTAGCCTTAAATATTTTTTTTGTTAATTCAATTATAAACATTTAGCAATTGCGCCAATTCAATCCATCTAACCAAATTTGATTGGCCGGCGTTGATGTTGATGTCCATCAATACTGATAGACAATTTTTTAATAATTTTTTATTATATTCAATTTTTTATTCGATTTTTTCTTCTTCTTTTTTTTTTTCTCTCTCTCTCTATTTTTTTCCTTTCTTTCTCCCTCCTTCTTCCTCTTGTTCTAGCGATCGGACAAAGGTGAGGGTCAATCATTTGAAAATGCCACAAAAAAAATTTAGGAAATGTAAAATGTTTGCCCTTTTTCCGCCGCAACCATTTCAGCAGACGCTGTCAGGGCGTGAAAACCGTTCCTCCATTGACGACGGACAAAATAAAGATGCCAATCCAAATTCCTAAATCAAGCCATTACTGATTGTGGATGACTTATTCTCTTCCTCATCAAGAAACCTCCTTCCACTGATTGTGGATGACTTATGATGCAGCTACTTTACATAATTAATGTGGTCTTATAAATACTTCTCCAAGTTTTCAATCTAATAATGTCAAATGGAGAATGAGGGAGGATTTTTCACCATGCTTCAAAAGGAAACAGTAAAGTTTTCCGTGCAGTTTTAAAGTAGAGATTTCAAAGCCATTATTGTTACCCTTTTTGGGACAAGAAGCCCAAAATCGCTGTGGAAGAGAGTCCCCTAGATAATAATGTGTATTGAGAAAAGAAAATGTCGTAAGAGTGAATAGTGCACATATTAAAGGAACGGGTATTACAGTTTTGCAATTTAAAGTCAACATGACACTCAAAATCCACGTAATTTTTTCCATCAAACATCAGCTTTATCAAATTGGTGTCCATGACGTATTTCATTTAAATTAATTAATGAAAGGATGAAAATACATATATTAAATATGGTAGGGATCTAATTAGACCAATTAAAAGTTGCGGGCAACATTTCATATTAATCAAAAGTGATATAATTGAACCAACTAAAAGTCTAAATACGACATGATGCATAAGTAAAAGTTTATTTTTTTGATAACTCGGACTCCCGCACTAGTCGCACTACAAGACTCCAACCGGTTAGGCACCAACCGGAGGAGAACTAGCCTAGCCCCACAAACTAGCTTCCATGTAAGTCAAGGATATTGTAAAATGGAGAGCAGAGGGACTTGAAACTTGAGGTCAATCACCCACAAGCCCAAGCCCTTACCACTCCACCAGCCACTTGGGGGCTATAGATCAAAGTTGATAGACTACTAATATCATTATCTCTTCCAGCAATAGAAACTTCCAATTAGTCAACTTCCCATGTGACATTTCATATCGCCCCTGCAGGAAGGTCGCGCCAATTATCACAAAATCTTTTCACATTCATGCTTTGGAGTATTAGTCAAAGGTCCATTCGTACCCTCACAAAGTTGAAAATAAGTGTGAACGTGTAAACGTAAAGAACGGGCCATTTACTGAATCAGACGTGATTGAGGGGAAGGGGTTCTCCAACTTCCCCTCAATCACGAAGGTCTCAGCACATGGTTATGGCTTGGGTTAATTTATGGGGTACTTTATTAGCATTCTTTTAAATATTAAGAAGAAAATGAGTTGGGATTATCATATGAACTTTGACGCTCAAAACGAAATTACAACCTATAATATTTCTGAATTGGGGATCGTGTTGTTTGTCGTGTCTCTCACACTGAAAAGCCACCTACTGTTCTACTATGGAGACATAATTTTGGGCATCATTCGGCAGTTAGTCCTTTACTTTCTTTTCTTTTTTTCTTTTTTGTGTAAAAGGGAACTCAGCACCACTCTTTAATTTGAGACAATGATTTGGTAGGGTTTGGTATGAACACTAGGAACAGGTCCTAACTAGGAAACTGTCTATTGATGTAACATCCTGAAATTCGAGTCCTTTTAGGGAGAAACGAGCGTTAATTTCGTCAATACATTGTTGGTTGATCTCACTCGGAACTGATCACTCCTGAGATACTGACCTTGAGGGGAAAGGCTAATGAGGACAGAATTCGTGCGACTAAAGAACTTGACCTGGGAAAATGACTCGACCGTGAAACTTGTGTAAGGACGATCCTGTAGTCATGCAGGCCGATTTCAGGGACGACTAGAAGTCGATTCGCAGACAGAAATAATGGAACGACGGGTGATTCCGTCTACCATTATCGAACCTGCAAATGGCCCTATGTCGATCCTTGCTAATCGTGTACTTTGAAATAAGAATCGATCATTCGCAATTTCATGTAGTCAAGGACGTCCATGTGTCGAGAAGTTTTGAACGTGAATTGGCACGAGTCGGTTACGCGTGAATCCTCAAAGCCGCTTGTCAGTCTGAGCAGTACCAAAATGGCATTCGAGCGAAATTGACATGGCATGAGAATCCAATATTGGACTTCAAATTTTCGGGAATGTTCAAGAAGGACTTTTGGACGATGCTTCTTAGACAATCGACACTGCCGGTTGAGCCGAGTATTTGGAAAAGGGATTTTCGGACCAAGAAAACGAGCCTACGAGGACGTGGGCTGGGCAAAATCAGTGTGGGCCTCACGCCCAAGGTGGGACAGCCACCATGGAAGGCCCGAGGCAAGTAAGTGAGCCCGTTGGGCCAAACCGACCCTTTACCCTTCCAAGCCCATTGTTTAAAACCGAGCCGATTCAAGCCCAATAAATTCCCGAGCCCGTTCCTATTCATTTTCAAGCCCATTTCCTAGACCCGCCCTTCCATTTTCAGCCCAAGGACAGATTAGGAAATGTGCAAGGTGGAAATGACCAAAATGCCCTTGGATATTTTGAAGAAAAGTCAAAAAGGAAGAGAGATAAGATGAGGTCATTGTTTGGCAAGTGGGGCAAGCCTTGATGGCTTGGATAAGGCTTATCCTTCAGCCTTCACTTCACTCTCTCTCTCCTCTTCATCTTCTCCAAAACCGCACACTTCTCTCCCATGGTTTTCCTTCCTTCATTCTGTTTTTCAGTTCTGACCTTTCACCGAAAATCGAGTTGTTCATTGCCTTCCCATTGGAATCTCGCCTCATGCCACCCGCCGTTGTGTTCAGAAGACGAAAACCGTTCAAATAGCGTCAGCCGTTTTCCGAACGGAGTCACCGGCCGTCCCGTACGGCCACCGGAAGTCGCTGCTCGCCGGACCGTCACTATTCCGCCTGCAGCAACTTTGTTCCGCTTTTTCACCTGTTTTCCTTCCTTTCCGACCAAACCACCGCCCATCCCAGCCACAAGTGGTTCCCCCTCGACCCCCAGGTGCCGCCAATCGCTGGCTCGCCGCTCGCCGGAGCTCCGGGCAGCCCGTTCAACTCCGATCAGCCACTTTCCTCCTGTGCAGTGCAGTTTTCAGAGTTGCAAAGGGATTTCGAGTTTGTTGCTGCTGTTCTCAGCCCCGGGACCGCCTTGGATCACTGTGGTGGAGATCCCCAGGTGTCGGGTTCGTCGCCGCCGCCGCGTCCGTGTCGTCGACCCGCTTAACGGGTGAGTTTAGCTCCTAATCCCTATTTAGTGCCTAAACTTGGTTAGGGTTGGTTAGTTAGTGTTAATCTTGGTTTAAGGGGTTTAATTAAGTTGTATTAGCCCTAAGATAGGTGGTTAGATAGTTGGTTAAGATTAGATTAGCTTAATTTTTCTTATTAGGCTTAATTGTGCTTAATTTTGTGATTAATTGTGTTTATGTGATTAATTAAGCATGATTTGCTTTAATTGAATTGATTAATTGTTTTAATTAATGTTTTGTTTAATTTCTGGATTAAATGTTTTAATTAATTGAATTTCGGAAAAATCACTGTTCATAATTACTGTTCACGGCACTGTTCATCTGGAAACTAATGTTTGTCTAAATTTGATGTGCTATTGATTGTTATGATTAGTTGAAGTGCCGATTGTTAATTATACTCATGGTTGATGATGAAATGCGTGATCGAGTGTTGGTTGGATTTGGATTTTGGAATTGTCGAGTGAGATCGCATGACATATTGCGTGGGTTATCTGAAATGGCATATCGCATGAGCATGGGTGATGTTGCATTCACGACAGAGCAAAGTTATAAATGGATTGCTTGATGATGTGTTGCATGATCAGATTAAGAGAGGGAACCTCGGCGTTGCTGGAAGACCGCCAATCCTTATGGGGTTGTGCCGTGGCCGTTTGGTCGTCCTGACTTTTGTCAGTTGCCTGACGGGGGACATGTGACGGGACTGCGGTAGTGGGCGGGTCCTATGTTCCTGTCAGTTGCAGGACTGCGGTAGTGGGCGGGTCCTGTGCTCCTTCGGGAATGCCGTCAGAGGGAAGGGATGACCCCTGATGTCGCCGTGCCTCGAGGTAAAGAGGACGAAGCTGGTTTAGCCAGGAACCGCCAACTATAAGGTTGTGCCATTGGCCCAGGAGGGGGCGTTAATAATCGGAGCATGTGTGAGTGTGAGACATGAGAAAGTTGTGTGAAATGCTCTGATTATTCGCATGCTCTTAAGGTCGTGATGATTTGTGGTATGCACGCGTGAGTTGACAGTCGTGCAGGGTGTGGCAATGGCCAGGTGAGATCGCTTGTGGCGCGACTCGCATGTGATTGATGAATTGTGTCATCTAACGGCCATGTACCTTGCTTGCATTGTATGAGATTGAACGTGTAGGGTATGGCATACCGGGTAAGTTTGCATGCAAATCGAATATTGCTATGTTGGTTGCCCTGTCTGTTGTTGGCTGTTGTTTGGTTTTGGTTGTGGGTTGTTGGGTTGAGTGAGGGGTGGTTCTGGAGAGATACCTTGGGTTGAGTTGGCGTACTAACCGGGGCTTAGGGGGAAGAACTTGCTGAGATTTTATCTCAACCCATTGTGGTAACCATTTTCAAGTCCCTAGAATGGCGTACCCGCAGTGGAGAATCCTGCCCCCGCTTCTCCAGTGACCGACCCGATGGAGCTTGAGTCCGATGGGTCCGAGTGACCGTGGTGTTGAACCCGAGGATTTTTTGTGTACGGTTGGATTAGCCTAGTTCTTTTTGGTTTCGCTTAGAGGATGGATCGGCCCTTTTTGTCGGGCTTGTAATTCGGAAACGATCCTCCGTTGGTTAATCCAGTAATTTGAATAAATGAGTAGTTGCTGTTGTTCTGGCTGTTCATTCCTCTATCTCTGTTTGATTGTTTGTTTGTCTGGGGATGGTTCGTCTTCCGCTTGCGCATAACGAAAGATAAAATGAATGGTCGTTGATGGGTCCTGGGATGTCGCTTTCAATCGACCAAGGTAATGGGGTTGCCGCGAGCTCGAGAGTCGGGGCGTGACAATTGATGCAATCAAAAGAGGCTCTCTTGTTTATGGAGAAGTTCATCCTTTTAGCATTTCTTGATGTTCTGTTAGCTTCCCTATTGATGTTTCAGCACATCATTTGCTCAATCAACTTCACTGATCAAGATGCTCAGCTCCACTTCAAATCGGTGATTGAGGTCGACCCGACCAACACCATCAAAGGCGGCACTTGGACCTTGGAAGCAAATTTCTGTGAATTGATGGGTGTCGTTTGCTGTAAACGCGGGCAGAGAGTTACGGCTATAAACCTCTCGTCCATGGGTCTCCAGGGAATACACTCCCTCCCTCGGCAACCTTTCTTTGCTCATTTCTCTGGATCTCCGTAATAATAATTTCTATGGCACAATTGCGACAGAAAGCGCTTGTTTACGCCACTTGAAGAAACTCATACTCCAATGGAACCAGTTTGATGGAAACAATCCTCCTAGTTTAGCTCAGCGCCGGAACCTTAAAGTCCTGTCACTTGCAGCAAACAATCTAACGGGTGGCATCCCAAGAGAATTCGGTGCCTTCCCTAAGTTGCAACGACTGTATCTTAGCTTCAACCCCTTAGGAGGTCAAATTCCAAGCTTCCTCGGCAACATATCCACATTGTAGGTCATGACTGTTGACACTTAAATTTTGATTGATCATTTGTAATTTAATGCACAAAAATTTAGGGATTAATACAAAAAATATTAAAATTAAATTGCATAGCATATAGTTTTAGGAGCATTTATTATTACATGTGCATAGGACATGTGGCAGATGGGCTTCAATTGATGGTTCTAAGCTTTAATTTAACAAGTTGGACTAAACCCACGGTAAAAGAGAATTTGGTTAGGCCCGTTAAGGGGTGACGAGTTGGAATATAAGAATGTTCCCAGGAATATGAGAATGTTCCCGAGAATATTTGCATTATTTTTTCAATATTCAGGGAAGGCGTCGGATGAAATATTGAAAAAATATTGCACATAGGATGCAAGAGCTAAATAGGCAACGTGCAAATTTATCATATTTCCTTAAATAACATAATCCTCTCACCTATAAAAGGGGGCCACACATTGAAGGGGGACACGAAAAAATACATTTAGAGAGCACGCAAGAGAGGGAGGAAAAGACGAGAGAGGCTTGGAAGTTTATAACTGTAGAGAGAGGAGGCGGTACGAGCAACGTGGAAACAACTCTTATGGTTTTCACTCCTCTACTGAGCAAAATTGTAGGACTCAACACCAGACTTGGGTAGCCACGATGTGCGTTCAGCAGCTCGTCACGTGTCACCACCTCCACACCTCAAGCTGCCGTTGCTCTCCGCGTCCACGATGACCAGCTTCGCTGCCCTCTTTACTGGTCCCTGTGGTGCTTCAATTTTCTATGTTTGAGCCCACTAGACAAGTTTTGCCTGGTTTTTCCGAGGCAAATAGCAGCCTACACCGAGAACTTAAACCTTAAGTTCTCCAGTTCCAGCATCTTCGCATTAGGCTTGGAGGCTCCATGCCAGCATCTATCAAAAACTTCTCCAATTTCCTACAAATTCTAGCCGCTCCCGATTGTCAAATAAGAGGTCACATTCCCAAGGAAATGGGTTTCTTGAAAAGCATGACTTTCCTCGAGTTGAGCAATAATGATCTAGTTGGCAACATCCCATCATCAATCGGATGACTAGAAAGAGTACAAAGGCTGTATCTTGAGAACAACCATCTCGAAGGAACGATCCCTGATGAAATATGCAACTTGACAAGTTTGGGAGAGTTGCTGCTTCCGCAAAATAGGATATCGGGATCGATCCCAAATTGCATTGGAAACCTCGATAGCCTTCAAAAGTTTCTCATAAGTTCGAATAACATGACATCGGTGATACCGATAAGTCTATGGAGCCTTCAAGAACTCATCTTTCTCAATCTGTCACTCAATTCTTTCAATGGATGACTACCACTTGAAATAGAAAAAATGAGAGCTATGGAGAGTATCGATCTTTCTTGGAACCGACTTACTGGAACAATACCAAGTTCCATCCAAGAGTTGGAGAGCCTTGCTTCTCTCAACTTGCCAAGGAACTCGTTTTAAGGATCAATACCGCAATCAATTGGCAACCTCAAAGGGTTAGACTTCCTTGATCTCTCCTACAATGAGTTATCAAGCGCAATATTTAAGTCCATAGAAGGACTTACGTATCTGAAAAATTTGAACTTTTCCTTTAATAAGCTATCAAGAGAGATTCCTAATGACGGGCCCTTTGGAAATTTCTTGATTCTCTCATTCATTGGGAATGAAGTAGTTTGTGGAAATGCGATTTTCAAGTCCCACATTGCAAAGTAAATGGAAAGAAATCATCAGGCGACAAGTGGCAACTCCATTTACTATATATTATGGTGCCGTTTGTATTAGCTATACTTTTAGTTGTCGTCATTTGCTTGCTTAGAAATCATGGGAACACTGGTAAAAAAGCTCTAGTTTCGGAGAACTTACTTGGATTTGACCACCCAATGATATCGTATCAAGAGCTTTGCTTGGTTACTAACAACTTCAGCAAAAGCAATGTGCTTGGAGCAGGAAGATTTAGCTTTGTTTACAAAGTGATTCTGGCCAATGGAACAAACATCGCGGTCAAATACTGAATCTTGTCAGGCATCGGAATCTTGTCAAGGTGATCAGCACTTCCACAAATGCTGATATAAGAGCTTTGGTGCTGCAATATGAGCCTTGCGGGAGCTTGGAAAAGTGGCCATACTCCAACAACTACAACTTGGATCTCCATTAGTGAGTGAAGATAATGCTCAATGTCGCAATGGCAATCGAGTATCTCCACCACAACCAACCGGAACCTGTTATGCACTACGATCTTAAGCCCAACAATGTTCTTCTAAATGAGGGCCTAGTTGCACAGGTCTGCGACTTTGGAATTGCTAAGATTTTGGCTGAGAGCAAGCTTGAAACATAGACCAGAATTCTCGGCACAATTGGTGTCATGCCCTGAACCCCGAGCACGTGACAACCCCTTCTCTTGGTCGATTGAAAGCGACGTCCCAGGACTCATCGACGACCATTCATTTTAATCTTTCATTATACGCAAGCGGAAGACGAACCATCCCCAGTCCAACAAACAATCAATCAATCAATCAGGGATAGAAGGATGAATAACAAGAACAATCATCACTACTAATTTACATAATTTACTGGATTAACCAACGGAGGATCGTCTTTTGAATTACAAGCCCGACAAAAGGGGCCGATCCATCCTCTAAGTCAAGCCAAAAAGAAACTAGGCTAATCCAGCTATACAGAATGAACCCTCGGGTTTAACACCACGGTCACTCGGACCCATCGGACTCGACTCCGTCAGGTCGATCACTGGAGAAACGAGGGGCAAGATTCTCCACAGCGGGTGCACCATTCTAAAGACCTGAAAAAGGTTAACCACGATGGGTTGAGATAAAATCTCAGCGAGTTCTTCCCCCTAAGCCCCGGTTAGTACACCAACTCAACACGGGGTATTTCTCCAGAACCACCCCTCACTCAACCCAACAACCAGCAATCAACATTCAAACAGTAGATAGGGTCAATCAACGATCAAAAGTCACGGTTCGCATGCAACCTTACCCGGTATGCTATACCCTGCACGTATAAATCAGCACAATACACGCAATGCACATGGCCGTTAGATGATGCAGTTCACCAATCACATGCGAGTCGTGTCACAAGCGATCTCACCTGGCCATTGCCACACCCTGCACGTTATCAATTCATGCGTGCGTGCCCTAAATAATGTGATCATCTCATGCGTAATCAAAACCAATGATGCCATGTTTTCTCATGCACTCTCGCATCCACACGTGTTCCGATTATTACTGCCCCACAAGGCTACAACCAAGGTGCAATGGCGTTACGGCGCCCTTCCTCCGTAGAGACGCAACCGTGCCCTTCCGTGCCCAAAAGACGTCAAGGGATACTCTCCCGAGACTGCATGCCCAACGAACGTCAAGGGATACTCTCCCGAGACCGCATGCCCAATGAACGTCAAGGGATACTCTCCCGAGACCGCATGCCCACAGAACGTCAAGGGATACTCTCCCAAGACCGCATGCTCATATAACGTCAAGGAATACTCTCCCGAGACTACATGACCAACAAACGTCAAGGGATACTCTCCCGAGACGGCGGTTTCAACTTAGTGATCACGCAAGCATACCATCACAACCCACTTATTATCTTTGAGCATTAGCCAATGCACACATGCTTGCATATGAAACCTCAAATCATTTCTCACAAAAGCGGTCCATTTCCGGTGTCCCTCGGACAAACCATTTCTCCCACCTTTCTCATAAAAGCGGTCCATTTTCGGTGTCCCTCGGACAAACCATCTTTCCCTTTTTGTGAAATTCACACGATTCATGCGAATGTTCATGCCACGACACATCAATTTCACTTCATATGATCAAGACACATGAAATTATGCACAATTTCACTTCCGGATGAACAGTGTCGTGAACAGTATTAATGAACAGTAATCCGTGAACAGTAATTTCCGAAATTCAATTAATAATAAATTAAATTCAGAAATTAAATAAAACATTGATTAAACACAAATTAATCAATCAATTAAGCTAAACAAGCTTAATTATCACATAATCCACAAATAAGCACAATTAAGCATAATCAAGCATAATTAAGCAAGATTAAGCTAAGCTAATCTTAATCACCTATCTAACCACCTATCTTAGGGCTAATACAACTTAATTAACCCTCCTAAACCAGCATTAACACTAATTAACCCAACCCTAAGCAAGTTTAGGCACTAAATAAGGATTAGGGGCTAAACTCACCCGTTAAGCGGGCCAGCGACCCGAACGCGGCGGCGGCGATGAACCCGACACCCGGGGACCTCACTCATGACGATCCAAGGTGGTCCCGGGCTCAACACAGCAGCAACAACCTCGGATTCTCCACTGAACTTCAGAAAACAGCACTGCAGGAGGAGGACAGGGGCTGATCGGAGGAAAACAGCTTGGCCGGAGCTCCGGCGAGCTGGTGGCCGGTGACCGGAGGCTCCAGGGGGTCGAGGGGAGTTGTGTGTGGCTGGTGTGGGCAGTGGGTAGGCCAAAAATGGAGAGAAACGGAAGAAAAAGCGAAGCTGTACAGGAGGCGCTGCTATAGTAGGCGGTTCGGCAACAGCCGACTTCCGGCCACCGTACGGATCGGAACGCAGCTCCGATCGACAAACGATCAACGTCATCCGTACGGATTCTCTCTCCCGAGCGCAACGGTGGGTGGCACGGCCCGAGATTCCACCGGGAAGGCAACAAACAACTCCAATTTCGGCAAGAGGTCAGAAGCTGAAATTTCTGGAACTAAGGGAAACCAAGGAGAAAGAGGTATGCGGTTTTGAGGGTTGAAGAGGAGGAGAGAGAGGGAGATGAGAGCTGGAGATAGGCCTCAATTAAGGCCATTAAATGCCTTCTCCAATTCCCAAGGTAAGTGACATCATCTTCTCTCTCTTCTTTTTGACTTTTCTTCAAAATATCCAAGGGCATTTTAGTCATTTCCACCTTGCACATTTCCCAATCTGCCCTTGGGCTGAAAATGAAAGGCCGGCCTAGGAAACGGGCCGAAAAATGAATAGGAACGGGCTCGAGAATTTATTGGGCTCGAATTGGCTCAAGGTTAGACAACGGGCTCGGAAGGGTTAAGGGTCGGTTTGGCCCTACGAGCTCACTTGCTTGCCTCGGGCTTTCCACGGTGGCCATCCCACCTTGGGCATGTGGTCCACACTACTCTTGCCCGGCCCACGTCCTCGTAAGCTCGTTTTCTTAGTCTGAAATCCCTTTCTCAAATACTCAGCTCAACCGACATTGTCGATTGTTAAGGAAGCATCGTCCAAAAGTCCATCTCGAACGTTCCCGAAAATTCGAAGTCCAATATTGGATTCTCATGCCTTGTCAATTTCGCCCGAATGCCATTTTGGTACTACTCAGACTGACAGGCGGCTTTGAGGATTCACGCGTAACCGACTCGTACCAATTCACGTTCAAGATTTCTCGACACATGGACGTCCTTGACTACATGAAATTGTGAAGGATCGATTCTTATTTCTAAGTACACGATTATCAAGGATCAACATAGGGCCATTCACGGGTTGATAACAGTAGACGGAATCACCCGTCATCCCATTATTTTTGTCCGTGAATTGACTTCTAGTCGTCCCTGAAATCGGCCTGCCTGATTACAGGATCGTCCTTGCGCAAGTCTCACGGTCGAGTCGTTTTCCCAGGTCAAGTTCTTTAGTCGCACGAGTTCTGTCCTCATTAGCCTTTCCCCTCAAGGTCAGTATCTCAGAAGTGATCAGTTCCGAGTGAGATCAACCAACAATGCACTGGCGAAATTAACGTTCAGTCCTCCCTCAGAGGGCTCGAATTTCAGGATGTCACAATTCTTCCCCCCTTACAAACGTCCTTGAAATTTGCAATCACTGACAAATCCTCAAAAATATGGGCGTGCTGATGCTTCATCACTTCCTCACTTTCCCCATACAGCTCTCTGTTCCGTGATGTTGCCCGATCACCTTAACCAAGGTAATAGTCTTGTTTCGGAGTACTTGCTCTTTACAGTCCTCTATTCGTGTCGGCCTCTCCACATACGACACTCTGTCATCTACGTCCAGTTTTCTCAAAATTCAACATATGATTCGTGTCTGGTTCATACTTTCTCAACATGGACACGTGGAAAACATCATGTACTTGAGCAAGTTTCAGTGGCAACGCAAGACGATACGCTAAAACATGTACCTCGTACTTAACTTTCCTTTCTTGCCAAATCTAAAAGTACCCCTCATCGGCGATACTTTCAGAAACACATGATTGTCCACCTTAAACTCCAACATTCTACGACGCTTATCTGTATAACTCTTCTGATGACTCTGAGCTGTCTTTAGTCTGTCTCTGATAAACTGAACTGCATTCAATAACTGCTAAACCAAGTTTTAAACCAGCGATCCCACATTCTTTGACTTCGTTCTATAAACTAGAGTTCCACAAATTTGATCACATTGCGGCTATACCATTTCGATAAAATCTTATTCCACAAGTACTCTCTTTTTGCACAGTGTGTAATTCAATTCATTTCTGCCCCTTTCGACATCTGAGAAGCCTGCCGGGAGTCACTCCTTGCTCAGGCACTCTGGCCCCAGCGACCACTCCTCGCCCTCGTCGGACCAATCGTTATGGGCATCTTCGAACTACACTACTACTAGCAATATGCACCATCTCATAGAGGTATTATCCGCTTTGGCCTGTCCCATACCAAGCCTCATGATTTTAACCTCGTCTAACAACCTCAAAGTGCAAAACTTTCTCCAGCTCATCAATCCATGAGTTCATTTCCATGGGGTCACTTATTGACACTTGAAATCTGATTCACTGAATTTCCATCGAACCACTATCCAAATTCCACAAACTACCGATTTTTCTTTCGATATTCCTTTCATGTCCATTTAATAACCAAACCAAGAATTCGCCTCAACCACATAAAAATTAGTGCAAACCAAATGTCATTTATTATACTAAAGGCTTTTGAATACTTTTCCAAATCCTTTCTGATTGACCGTCCGTCTGCGGATGGTACGTCGTACTATACTGCAATTTCATCCCAAGGCCGACTGCAAACTTTTCTAGAAAGTTGCCACAAACTTAGAATTACGGTCAGATGTGATCGTCACTGGAACTCTATGAATGCGTACAATCTAACGCACGTACAATTCTGCATACTTATCCAACGTAAAATCTTTTCTTACCACAACGAAGTAAGCTGACTTCGTTAATCTGTCAACTGCTACCCAAATCAAGTCATTGCCTTGCTGACTCATTAGCAGTCCCATCACAAATCCACAGTAATGTGTTCCCACTTCCACTTAGGAATCTCAAGAGGTTGCAGCAGTCCGCCAAGCTTACAATGCTAAGCCTTCATTTGCTGGCAGGTCAAATACTTAGCCACATGCTTTGCAATGTCCAACTTCATACCGTACCACTCCTTAAGTTTTGCATCTTCTGAAACGCACAATCGCCCTCAAAACCTTAATGTCCCATCCTCGAACACTTTTTTTTTTTTTCCACTTTGCATCTCGGGTTCCACCTTGAGAGTGGCCATTAGACTAGCAAGATGGCAACCTCAATTTTAAAATCTGAGTCCCTGACTCCCTCCAAAAGAATCCATTCTCGTACCATCATCTAACAAATTATCGACTTTTGACTAAGTGCATTTGCCACTTTATTCGCTTTCCCCGGATGATACAAATTTCACAATCATAGTCCTCAAGAAGTTCCATCTATTGTCGTTGAACATGAGGCAAAGATGATCACCGCATCTTGCTATGTTGCATTAACATGCAACCTAATCCTTTATACGACGCATCACTGTAGATTTCGTACCCACCAGGACCAGACAGTAATGTCAAGACAGGTTTACTTTTGAGCTCTTGGAAACTACTCCCGCACTTGCCCGTCCAATCAAACCTCTCATCTGTCTTTAATAATCACGTCAATGGCATGGCTATCGTAAAGAAACTTCTCCATGAAACATCTGTAATATCCTGCCAATGCCAAGAAACTTCGAATCTCAGTTATCGTCATAGGTCTCGGCCAATTCATGACTGCCTCAATCTTAGTTGGGTCAACGACGATCCCTTCACTTGAAATTACATGCCCTAAAAATGTCACGTGAGATGGCCAAAACTCGCACTTGCTAACTTAGCATGCAACTCATGTTCCCTCAAAGTCTGTAGTACTGATCTCAGGTGTCTCTCATGATCCTTGGGACTCTTCGAGTATACCAGAATATCATCAATGAACACAATCATCAATCCTTAGCAACGGATACTTCGTCACTTGATTAAGCTGCCAATAATCAATGCAAAATCTCAACGAACTGTCCTTTTTCATTACAAACAGTAGCGGCACTCCCCAAGGAGACGCTCATCCTAGTGCGTCTGAACATTCAGTTCTTTCAATTCTGACAAGGCCATCATATAAGGCGCCTTGGAAATCAATTCAATTCCAAGGGCCAACTCAATCACAAACTCAATTTCTCTCTCTAGATGCAATCCTGGCAATTCTTCGGGAAACCCGTCCACATACTCTTGTACCACAGCAATATCCTCCACATTTGATCATTCTACCAGCGTATTTACCACCAATGCCAAATACTCTTGACACCTAGATTCCCACAACCAAGTCACCTCAAGTGACGAAATCAGAAGAACGGAGGATTCTCCTCGATTTCCCACACACTCAAAACGACCACCCACTACTGGGTTAAATTGAATTGTCTTTCCATGACAATCTACCGTATGCAATGACTTCTTTGTGACCTAGTTTCGGGCGGTTGGCTTTCCCACATAATTCTTTCTCTTTGGTGGGATGGGATTCCTTCGCCCCATCATCGGTCCCTTCTCGAACCGACGATTGTCTCTATTAGGCACGAACCGTGAGCCAGATGCGGTCGCCCTCTCGATCATATTCTTCTCTATCATCTAGGCCCTTTCGTACATCTCATCAAAGCTCTTTAAGTTCAAGGGCATTAGCTGGGCTTTCAATTCTAGCTTCAAGCCATCTCTAAAACGTCTTGCCCTATCCACACGGTCCTTTACCAACCTCGGCATACTTGGCCAACTCAACTAACTTCGCCTCATACTGATTCACTGACATCCGATTCTGACAAAACTGTTGGAACTCTGCCATCTTTGACTCTCTCACACTGTCCAAGAAGCACTTCCTATTGAACGCTTCATGAAAGGCATCCCATGTTTGAACCATGCCTTCAAGGAACACTCTTCCTTGAGTGGCTTCCCACCAATTAATGACATTACCTTGAAGCTAATAAACCGCCATAACCACTCTGTCTGACTCTGAACACCCCAGCACTGAAACAGTCCTCTCACTATCCCTTATCCAAAGGGTCACAGCTTCAGGGTCGCCCACACCACTGACCTCGGTGGCTTCAGTCTCAGGAACCGCTCTACCAGTCTAGGTATCGGTCTCTCACAGACCTCTCCTCTCACTAGGGGAACCATAAGGACCACAACAAAAGCACTCAGCTTGCTGTCCTATCAGGGTCTCTAGCGCCAGCAGGATCCTGTCTAACCTAGGATCTGCTTGCATGCTACCTCTAGCATTGGTCTGACCAGACGCTGCCCTACACCTAAGGGCTCTCTCTGCTCAGGATTGCTCATCACTCTGGACTATGAGCAACCTGCCACCACACAAAGCCACACAAGGCCACAAAAGCAATCACAGGCACATAATATAAAAGCCATCCCTATCTCACTATCCCAAAAATCCCACTCACCTTATCATTCCAAGTCTCAACCTCGCTCTGATACCAAAACCGACGGGGATGTCACGCCCCGACTCTCGAGCACGTGACAACCCCTTCTCTTGGTCGATTGAAAGCGACGTCCCAGGACTCATCGACGACCATTCATTTTAATCTTTCGTTATGCGCAAGCGGAAGACGAACCATCCCCAGTCCAACAAACAATCAATCAATCAATCAGGGATAGAGGGATGAATAACAAGAACAACCATCACTACTCATTTAGACAATTTACTGGATTAATCAATGGAGGATCGTCTTTTGAATTACAAGCCCGACAAAAGGGGCCGATCCATCCTCTAAGCCAGGCCAAAAAGAAACTAGGCTAATCTAGCTATACATAATGAACCCTCGGGTTCAACACCACGGTCACTCAGACCCATCAGACTCGACTTCGTCAGGTCGATCACTGGAGAAACGGGGGGCAGGATTCTCCACAGCGGGTACACCATTCTAAAGACCTAAAAAAGGTTAACCACGACGGGTTGAGATAAAATCTCAGCGAGTTCTTCCCCCTAAGCCCCGATTAGTACACCAACTCAACCCGGGGTATTTCTCCAGAACCACCCCTCACTCAACCCGACAACCAGCAATCAACATTCAAACAGTAGATAGGGTCAATCAACGATCAAAAGTCAATTCACATGCAACCTTACCCGGTATGCCATACCCTGCACGTAAAACCTTATACAATATACGCAATGCACATGGCCGTTAGATGATGCAGTTCACCAATCACATGCGAGTCGCGTCACAAGCGATCTCACCTGGCCATTGCCACACCCTGCACGTTATCAATTCATGCGTGCGTGCCCTAAATAATGTGATCATCTCATGCGTAATCAGAACCAATGATGTCATGTTTTCTCATGCACTCTCGCATCCACACGTGTTCCGATTATTACTGCCCCACGAGGCTACAACCAAGGTGCAACGGCGTTACGGCGCCCTTTCCTCGTAGAGGCGCAACCGTGCCCTTCCGTGCCCAAAAGACGTCAAGGGATACTCTCTCGAGACTACATGCCCAACGAACGTCAAGGGATACTCTCCCGAGACCGCATGCCCAATGAACGTCAAGGGATACTCTCCCGAGACCGCATGCCCAACAAATGTCAAGGGATACTCTCCCGAGACCGCATGCCCAACAAATGTCAAGGGATACTCTCCCGAGACCGCATGCCCACAGAACGTCAAGGGATACTCTCCCAAGACCGCATGCTCATAGAACGTCAAGGGATACTCTCCCGAGACTGCATGCCCAACAAACGTCAAGGGATACTCTCCCGAGACGGCGGTTTCAACTTAGTGATCACGCAAGCATACCATCACAACCCACTTATTATCTTTGAGCATTAGCCAATGCACACATGCTTGCTTATGAAACCTCAAATCATTTCTCACAAAAGCGGTCCATTTCCGGTGTCCCTCGGACAAACCATTTCTCCCACCTTTCTCATAAAAGCAGTCCATTTTCGGTGTCCCTCGGACAAACCATCTTTCCCTTTTTGTGAAATTCACACGATTCATACGAATGTTCATGCCACGACACATCAATTTCACTTCATATGATCAAGACACATGAAATTATGCACAATTTCACTTCCGGATGAACAGTATCGTGAACAGTAATCCGTGAACAGTACCAATGAACAGTAATCCGTGAACAGTAATTTTCGAAATTCAATTAATAATAAATTAAATTCAGAAATTAAATAAAACATTGATTAAACACAAATTAATCAATCAATTAAGCTAAACAAGCTTAATTATCACATAATCCACAAATAAGCACAATTAAGCATAATCAAGCATAATTAAGCAAGATTAAGCTAAGCTAATCTTAATCACCTATCTAACCATCTATCTTAGGGCTAATACAACTTAATTAACCCTCCTAAACCAGCATTAATACTAATTAACCCAACCCTAAGCAAGTTTAGGCACTAAATAGGGATTAGGGGCTAAACTCACCCGTTAAGCGGGCCGGCAACACGGATGCGGCGGCGGCGACGAACCCGACACCCGGGGACCTCTACCACAGTGATCCAAGGTGGTCCTGGGGCTGAGAACAGCAGCAACAAACTCGAAATCCCTCTGCAACTTTGAAAAACTGACTGCACAGGAGGAAAGTTGCTGACCGGAGTTGAACGGGCTGCCCGGAGCTCCGGCGAGCAGCAGGCCAGTGATCGGCGGCACCTGGGGGTCGAGGGTGAACCACTTGTGGCTGGGATGGGCGGTGATTGGGTCGGAAAGGGAGGAAAATGGCCGAAACAGCAAAACAGAACAGCAGTAGGCGGTCAGAAAACGGTCAGGCCGATGGTGGCTTTCGGCTGGAATACGGGTTGACCAGCATCTCCTTCTGGCGATCGGCTGATGCTATTTGAACGGAATTTCTCTTCTGAACACAACGGCAGGTGGCACGAGGCGAGATTCCAATGGGAAGGTAATGAACAACTCAGATTTCGGTGAAAGGTCAAACTGAAACACAGAAGGAAGGAAGGAAAACCATGGGAGAGAGAGGTGTGCGGTTTTGGAGAAGATGAAGAGGAGAGAGAGAGTGAAGTGAAGGCTGAAGGATAAGCCTTATCCAAGCCATCAAGGCTTGCCCCACTTGCCAAACAATGACCTCATCTTCTCTCTCTTCCTTTTGACTTTTCTTCAAAATATCCAAGGGCATTTTGGTCATTTCCACCTTGCACATTTCCCAATCTGTCCTTGGGCTGAAAATGGAGGACGGGCCTAGGAAATGGGCTTGAAAATGAATAGTAACGGGCTCGGGAATTTATTGGGCTTAGATCAGCTCGGTTTTAGACAATGGGCTCGGAAGTGTAAAGGGTCGGTTTGGCCCAACGGGCTCACTTGCTTGCCTCGGGCCTTCCATGGCGGCTGTCACACCTTGGGCGTGAGGCCCACACTGTTCTTGCCCGGCCCACGTCCTCGTAGGCTCGTTTTCTTGGTCCGAAAATCCCTATTCCAAATACTCGGCTCAACCGGCAGTGTCGACTGTCTAAGAAGCATCGTCCAAAAGTCCTTCTCGAACATTCCCGAAAATTCGAAGTCCAATCTTGGATTCTCATGCCTTGTCAATTTCGCCCGAATGCCATTTTGGTACTACTCAGACTGACAGGCGGCTTTGAGGATTCACGCGTAACCGACTCGTGCCAATTCACATTCAAGGCTCCTCGACACATGGACGTCCTTGACTACATGAAATTGTGAAGGATTGATTCTTATTTCTAAGTACACGATTATCAAGGATCGACATAGGGCCATTCGCGGTTCGATAACAGTAGACGGAATCACCTGTCGTCCCATTATTTCTGTCCACGAATCGACTTCTAGTCGTCCCTAAAATCGGCCTGCATATCTACAGGATCGTCCTTACACAAGTCTCACGGTCGAGTCGTTTTCCCAGGTCAAGTTCTTTAGTCGCACGAGTTCTGTCCTCATTAGCCTTTCCCCTCAAGGTCAGTATCTCAGGAGTGATCAGCTCCGAGTGAGATCAACCAACAATGCACTGGCGAAATTAACGTTCAGTCCTCTCTCAGAGGGCTTGAATTTCAGGACGTCACACGAAGGCCCCATAATATAAATCAGTTATATATTGATACATATGCCAGCTTCATTTACTGTCCAGCTTTCTAAGCATGTCGAAGCAAAGTAAATGTAATAAGACTACTTTTATTTGGCATCAACTAGAATTGATGAAATCGTATCCAAAGCAGGACGATAAGGGGCCTTTTTGTCAAAAAGCTGCACTTAGTTTTGATAATCAAACAAATCAAATGCCAAATGCTGATGTCTTCCACTTTATTGAACTAAGAAGGCAATGCACAGTGAGGTTCACAATGAAACAAGCACATAGCAATAGTCCTCTATTGCACTGTACGGTCACCAGTTTAATTGGTGAGGGGCTTTATAAATCTCTAAAGAAAATATAGGCTTGCTTTTCCAGTTCTTCGACATCCTTCATGAAATCTCTAAGTTTTCTCTTGATGTCTGGTAATCCGAGCTTCAATGCTTCTGGCTCCTTCTCAATCGCAAAATCAGCTGTGTGCAAGAGGCTCTTGAAATCTACCTCCAAAAGGTCAATAAGACTTCCGATCGTGTCCAGGTCCGTGAGAGCAACATAGGTCCTGATCTGTAGAGCTTTTAGTTTTAAGAATTTATTCAGGTAAATCATGGTTTCTTGCATTTTGGACTCCTAGACGTTGTTCCCATCATTATAGCAACTTAAAAATCAAGCCAGCCTTGCAATGTTCATTATATTTGACGTGAGGGGAAACTATTATGTTGAACTTAACATTAATGTTAACTGGTTTTGAGGAAATTGTGGGGATGGTCACTGTAATAAGGGAGAAAAAGGTTTGTAGTACTCACTCGCATTGAGGTGATCACTTCCTCCTCTTTCTGCACTTTATTCTCATAATTCTTCCAAATGGAGTCGATCCAGTTGCCCACCAAATTCATGGGAAAGGCAGCTGCAGTCGCTAGAGCGAGGGCAACTGATGGAGCAACCACCGCAGCAGTCACGAAAGAATTGATCAGAATGGCTTCGGAAGTCGCAACCATTATCATGCTAAAGATCTCTGCCCAAGTGCGTATGCACTTGAGCTCCTCGTTGATCTTCTTCTTCTTGATCTGCAACTTCTCGAAATTTGTTGCTTGTGGATGACCTGAAAGACCTCGCGGAACTCAGTCAAAGGGACTCCGGTGTCCCTGAAATTCCTCAATTTCTCCAAGGTGTTTGAGTACCTAAATTTTTCCAAGGTCTCTGCATCAGTTTATCTCGAAACAGAACATGTGTATTCCTTACCACCTTAACCTTGTAATTTTAGGATATCAAACTCTAGAAATCAACTCGATCTCATTGGCATGTTAGGAAATAAAGTCGAATGATATGGTAGAGAAAAAAGAGGAGAGATTGAAAGCCTTAGCAATAGTAGCTCAAGAACCAAGTGTACTAAGATACATGTGCTATCCATGAAGTTCCTTGAGAATTAAGACATACCTGCTGTCTCCATTCCTGTCTTCTTCTTCGAAGCAACCAAGTGCATCACAAATCAGCAATTGGGCATCGCGCACATACTTCAAGCAATTCTCGAGGGTGGCACAGAAACATAGGATGTAAAAGCCATTCAGGTAGTCGTCCCTGACAAGCTCAAACAACTCCGGAAGGTTTCTTCTGATGTTGGAATCTCCCATTGACCTTTAGGTGAGATCATGAGGTTAACAAAAAGGGAGGGAAAGTACACTAAAAGGAAAAATAATGAAGCAGTCACAGAAGTGTTTCCCCTTGGAGAATTTTAAAGCATGTAAAATTGAAATTTGAAGGAAGAGAGCATGGGAAGGAACTTTAAGTAATGAAAATATGTAATATTGTACGAGTATGGTGAAAGGCTTGAGTAGTTTCCAATATCCATGTCCTATATTTAAGCACTAAAAGGATGCGAAATTCTTTTCTTTTTTTTGGATGTAGGAGCAATTACCGAGCAGTGCAAACTAAAGACTCCATTGAAAAACTAGAAATTTTATCATGATTGTTTTGAGAAAAAGAGTTAAATGGTAAAAGAAATTTCTGAAGTCCAAGAAAAATGAGTT
The DNA here is from genome assembly GCA_014858505.1 of Corymbia citriodora subsp. variegata. NCBI lineage: Eukaryota > Viridiplantae > Streptophyta > Magnoliopsida > Myrtales > Myrtaceae > Corymbia > Corymbia citriodora. The sequence goes on from MU089992.1 coordinate 52,718, forward strand.
CAAGGACCGAGAAACACAAAGAAAAGAAAAAAAAGACGACTTAATAAATTTGATATACCTTTTTTTATTTTATAAATACGATAAATATAATTTGCTATTGAATGTTTTTGGATTGGACCGCATTTTAACAAATGGTTGGAATTTTTACACAGAACATGACACCAAGACGAGATGAATCTAATCATTATCATTAAGGAAGATGGCTTGCTAAAGATCCCCAAAGTTATTATGATTAGGTAATAAAGAATCTGAGAAAAGGTGCGATCTCTCACAAAATCCCCACTTAAAATGTTTGTCCGACCCCAAGAAAAATCAATCTCACTCAGCATATTGACATGCACATAGATCACCGTACATCGGAAGTCAAGCCGGCTAAACATGCACTTAAATGGAAAAACAAATGGAATCCATTGACCACAATACATGTATAATCAAGCCGGCCAAACCTAAACTCTGATGGAAAACGAATGTAATCTGCCGACCACAATAAAGCCGGCGAAAGATAGACTCAGATGTAAAATTGAATGGAATAACACTGATAACTGTGATCATTATCGTTAGGTCATTAACGAACAAAGAGCAGCCGAGCATAATGATCCGCCTCTTGCTTATGAATGAGGTGACTTTGCAGTGCTCAAATCATGAAGATTCCCTAACGGGAGCCATTTCAAGGTCTATCCGTGAGTCATCCTATCGAGTGGGCTAATACATTCATTTTCAACCTCAACAAGATAGCTTTGTGAGTTAGGGTATATCTCATAATCAAGTGGTCATGATTTTTTTGCGGGACAAAAGCCAAAAGAGAGAGAGAGGGGGCAAGATGACTTGTTGAATGTAATGAAGAAGAAGCACCCTATCATGTGGATTTATATATATTTTTTCAATTGAAGGATGAACTTTATCACAATGCCATAGAAAGTGTCCAGCGAAAGCTTTAGAAATTTTGGGCATAATTGCCGAGAATGCTCATACCATATTGGCATTTCTCATTCTCGAGAAGATTCCGAGAAATTATGCTTAGAAATAATATATTGACATCTAACTTGTTTTGATTGAATAGTGCCGTATCATATTTACATAGATTTTTTGAATATAGATTATTACGCCAAATGGATATTATGACACTGCCATATTTACCAAATGACAGAAACCTGGATATTGTGTAGAACACAGTTTTAGTTATTGGACACTTGCTGATATAAAACCTTAACAACTGATCTTTCCGATCGTTCCTTCTATTGAAATGTCTTAAAGATAGAAAATGTTAACTTGTACTATACCTCCTATTATTTTACCTGGAGATATTACTTCTTACATTTTCTATATAGTTATGCTTTGCATCTTGTATCTTCTCAAATTAGAATTTGGCATCTTCTATAGTAATATTGCGTTGCTGCAGGACAAGTGGCCATCAGTTATAAGCCTTCTAGGTAACCCATATGTGCCTTTAGCCTACGATCTATGCAACACCAAATCGTATGTTAGCACACAAGCTGGAACAAACGTGCTCTTTCTCTCTTGTTGTTCGAATTAAATCCTAATTGTAGTAATTTTTCTTGGACAAGTGCCAGACATTTCACGTGGAGAGAAAATCATGGAGAAAGAGAGAGATATATCATGTAATAATGGAAAAATCTATGCGCAAAATCGAATGTTGTGATTGAATTTTGTTGAAAAATTAACTTTACATTTAAGAGATTCATAGGATCATCGGGTTGAGGAGAAGGGGAGTGCATGTAGGGCTGACCCTGACCCTTATTATAGTTATCGTGACCATCTAGGTGGATGACTTATGTCCAGTCACCGAAGTTTTATCCTCCCTTCTCGCCCTTTTTGTTCATTCTTGTTATACACAAAGTCATGCTTAATAATTAATATTATCCGAGTAATTTTAAATCAAGTGAGAGATGAAACCTATGGGAAATAGCTTTGATCTTATGAGAGACAGAGAAAGATGCTCCATCAAAAAATAAATTGATCAAGGAAAATGGTGCTCCATCATTTTTCAGTAGTTCAAATAACCTCAACAAGTATTACAAAAAGTGAAGCACCATTTATACTTTTTTAAGGAGAACGGTGCTAGAAAGAAATTAGTTGATCATTCTTTCTTGACTTTTAATTCCAGGCAGTTAGCATCCTAAGAAAAGATAGGGGCCGTGTAAATGCATATTTTAAAAATTTAGGTTGCATTTTGTTTCATGGATAATGAATTTGTTGAAAAATATTTTTTGTAAAAATAATCGTTTCTATCTTTAAAGTGATTATTCAATGAAAAATATATTCATCATCACAACAATGAAAATATTTTCATTTACTGATGTATATAAATGACATAGGTGATCATTTTTAAGAAAATATTCTTCAACTCATTAAATT
>MU089993.1:0-12595 GCA_014858505.1 Corymbia citriodora subsp. variegata
AGAGAGAGAGAGAGGGAATGGACGTACGCTTTCCACCGCCGAGCACCTTGTGAACGGGCTGCTCCCGACCGAACAGGCGGTAAATCTTCGCCTTCACCTCCGACGGCTCCGGCGGCGCCGACGGCATCTTCTTGTCGTCGTCGTCATCGGAGGACGACGACGAGGAGCCGTCGTGACCGTGGATCTTCTCCACGATCTTGTCCGTGAAGGACTCGCCCTTGTGCTCCTCGTGATCCGCCATGGCCGCCCAAAAAACGAAAAAAACTTTCCACTACCCAAAAACCCTAAGAACCCGAAGAGACGCTTGCGGTTCGAGGGCGAATCTCAAAATGAGAACTTTCTTCCTCTCCGGTGGCGATTTCTTCGAATCCCCCCCTCGTTACAGACGTCGCGCAGCACAATCGCTTCGCTTTTAAAACGGGAGGAGAGAGAGAGAAGAGGGCGAAGGGATGCACCTTTCGGGAGGGCGACCGGTTCAATCTCGGGCGTCGGATCGGTTCCGCGCTTTCGATCCGGGACGTCCGTTCGGCCTCGAGATTCAGGATAGGGAAAATGCGGGCCACGTTAGAGAGAATTCCTTCTTTTATTATTACATGAACATTAGTAGTTTCGTTCATAGGCAGCTCCTCCTCTGCCCGAAACAGCAACGTCTCCATCGCTATCATGACGGGACCTGGAAATTCCGCCGTTGTTATTTGGCGGGATACGAAAGTTTCTACCCGAAAATTGTATGATTTGATGACCATCATCTTGAAAATTGATTGATTTAGCTGGGAGAACGAATGAGCAATTTTTTTTTCGTTTAATAATCTATGTTTAAATATAAATTCTCTAGACTGATGTACTCACAGTAAATTTACTTCAAACTAATTTTTTTGTCATAAAAAATCTCGGATTGATACATATTTGACAGCTCAAATTGATGTGTTTGTAATAAATTTGCCATTTGTTAGTTATTACTGAATTTTACTGTCAATTTGATAACATGTAGTAGTTGATTAGTGTGTTGATTTAGGATTTTACTTTCCGCTTGTCATAGTTCTACTAATTTTACAATTTTTTTTTTGGTGTTAATCTAACTTAACGGAATGTATATTTATTACAAATGTACTGGTTTGGGTTTCTACGATCAAAAAAATTAGTTTACCAATATAGGGTTTTTCATGGTCATTTAAGATAAATTTGTCACGTGTATATTAGTTTATATATTTTTAAGATAAAAAATTAATTCAGGATAAATTTGTCACGTGTATACTAATTTGAGTTTTTTGTGATATCAACTATATATTTTATTAACTAATTATTTCGATACAAGCAATAATTTTTAAAAGAATGTTTTTTAAATTATTTATTTTTTATGAAATAAATATGACATGTATTAATAAATATACCATTGAGAAAAAAATGTGATTAGACATTTTCGCTAGGTGTCATGGCTATGGAATGTGCCCCACATGAAATGTTTCCATTCACGTTCACATCATGCTTTCTTGTGGGGGCGTGAGATTCTTTTTGCGCCAACCACGACCTCTTTCGCCACCTAAGGGAGATGGGAAAGATAATCTTGACCTTTAACTTCAAGATGGTAAATGGTGGTGTTTGTGTCTCTCAAATGATCTTAGGACTCTTGGAAATCCAGATGCTAAACCGATCTGTTATTACTAGGGGAAAAAAAAGGCACTAAAAAGGTCGGAACCATATGCCTCGTCTTAGATAAATAATTTGTCAAGACATCATCTAGGTCGAAGCGAGTCAATCACAGGTTAATACAACAATGAACTTATGGATCGTAAGGACTTGATATGATATATAACGTTTCGAAGTGGTTAAGGATACTCTCTAACTCCCAGCAACTAAAGCAAAGTAAGTGGGCAGCTTTTTTAGGAGACTGTGCATAGTCTTGAGGATTGACTTCGTGAACCGTTTGATTTAGATATCCATGCACCGCTAGAATTTATGAGTTCTACATGGATCCCACCTCATCTTACGATTAGTGCAAATCCAGCTTTGTTCCGGGAAATTATTTCCATTTCCCGCGACGAAGAAACAAACGCGTGAAGACAGCCACTTAGAAGCAAGGGCGGTGAAGACTTTGGATCAAAAAGCAAAAAGTGAAAAGAAATAAAGGGACAAAAGGAAAGGGACAGCTATTTCAAGTCATAGAAATTGGCTATGCTATTGCACCTTTCGGTTTAATGATATCAAGGTCCACCTAAGCTCCACGAGAAGCTAAACCATGACTTTCAACACATAACATCTCGAAAATACAGACGTTGCTGATTTGACTTATTAATATGCGCAGTACTATGTTACTGATTGTAGAAGCAAATAAAGGTTGATATCATGTGAATGTTTGTAGGAGAAACGCTAACTGTTTTAAAACTTAATTTGTTAAATGAATGCGTAGTTTGATATATAAATATTTTAATGGTTGGATTGTAAACCGATTCACGCCCAAGTCTAGTTTAGACTACTAGATCATTCTTAATCAAGCATAGGGTTGAGCTAGTTTAACTAATCAAAACTAACCATCGAATGCCGCTAGTTCAGACCCTTTGTTCAATTGGAGGGGATAACAATTTGTATGAGTAAAGCACCAGACTAGGGCTCTCTTGAATGAAAAAGAGTTTGACGTAGAGTGCATAACCTTGAGAGTCGAGATAAGCTAAAATAAATGAAAAGTATTTGGGTTAACACCATGAAAGATCCCAAAGTAGTATATCTATGACAAATTTATTCAAAACTAATTTTTTGGCCAACAAAAACCCCAAATTGATACTCATATAACAAATTTACCTTAGTTAATTTCTTTTAAATTATACTGTCAAATTGCTGAGTTGAATGATATGTAGTAGTTGACGAGTATACCAATTTAGAGCTTTACTCTTCGTTTATCATAGATATACTGATTTTTATGGTTTTTCGTGGTATTGTTCTAATTTAATAGAAACTAATCGATGGTAAATTTGTTAGAAATAATATTTTTGGTAGTTAACAAATTAATTTGGATTAAATTTGTCATAGCTATGCTAGTTTAGAGTTTTTTTTTTATGATAAACAAATAGTTTGAGGTAAATTTATCACAAATGTATTAGTTTGTGGTTTTTCATAGTATTAACCCAAGTTAAGGATAAATGTATTAAAAGTCATAAAACTTATTACGAAAATGCATAAAAGTTCAAAAAATTAGAATTGGCATGTCAACGCTACAAAGGATAGAGAGCATAACGCAAAAAATCATGTTAGTATTTTCCATTAGCTAAATTTTCACAACAAGTTTTATGATTTATAATACACTTATCTCTTAAAATTATTAGCAAATCGGCACACGCATTATGCATATATGTACAAAATTGGCAAATGAAAATTAGTTTCTTCGCATGTGTTATGTTCATTTCCAATTCAAGATGGATTTGGATGATTTTTAGTAAAGAGTACCGATGTCAATTTCAAAGGTGATGATATATAACATTCTCTTTGCTTTTTCTATACTCATATGAGAAAAAGTTATTATTTTTTTTGGTCCAATAGATAAGGGTATTCTAGTCATTTGAAAAGTGGACATCAAAATTGAAAGTTCTCTTTAAGCAAAACTGCCTTATTATAAATATTTCATGTTAATAAATTTTTATCTCATTATACACAAAAATGAAATTATAAAAATATATGCTTGGAGATAGAAAGATATTTAAAATTCGAGTTTTTTTTTTAAAGAAAAGATTCAAATATAATATCGCAAGTATAACACAATCACATGAAACAATTAAGTAATTGATGATATCTGGGGAAGGAAAAAAGATTGAATAACTCTTAACAATAGGAGTGAGCACTGTCCAAGTTGCGTTGGTCTAGCACCTAACTTAGGGACTAATCTACATAGTGTTGGTCTCAAATTTTTGGGACGATGCGAACGTGTTGAGCCTAAGACCGAGGATTGGATCGACCCTATGGGTCTAGTTCGGCTCTAAAGTCAACTCGGGACCAATTGATTATTTTTATGTTTTGTTTGTTGTATTCCTAAAAAGAACAAATATACTATTTCAAATTACATATCCATCAATAATGCGACATTAAGCAACTAAACTATGAATACCAATATATATCAAAAACAAATATAAGAAAAGATAACAATAAAAATTTATACTTACTAAATGCAACAAAATAAAATAATGAACATGCAAGTTGAGGGAGCAAAGGCAAGTGGCGAGGTGAGTGCACTGAGACGAGTGAGGCAAGTGAGCAATGTTTTTTGTTTTTGTCGAATTAGGGTTGGGTTTTTTTCTATTTTCTAATGTACACAACAAACTTGAAGAGAACGAAGGAGGAGGCACTAATAGACAAAAGTATATAATATATAATACGTTAAATATATAATATATACTATGTATAGAAATGGTCCGACTGGACCAACCTTAAATTTTGAAGACTGAGGATCATCTAGTACAATGCATGATCCAATCCCCTAGGGAATTGGACCAGGACTAGTCGGGTTGGGCCGATCCAAGGTTGGTCCAGGGTTGACCCTGGGCCGATGCTCATCCTTAAACAATAGGAGGTCCTCTTTATTTTACATAATAGTATTGGTGAATGCATCTAAGCCGTGTCATGTAGGGACCATTTACATAATTTTAAAGATGGGCCTTGGATGATCAAATGTCTTGGTCCACATTCTATTTTCCATAATACTATAATTTTAGGTAAGTAGTTGTATTCATTTGATGTTTTCAACTTTGATTAATGGGCCCGGAATTAAACTCTATATTAACTATTTCAGTGCAATCGTAGTGCAATCGTAGTCGAATTAAAGGTGGGGCTAAGTTAATCATGATGTGTCATAAAGCTTTTCATGAGCCTGTTTTTGGGCCGGTGGGGCTTTAGTACGTTAGACTGCTTGCTAAATTAATCAAAATACAAGGGAGATTCATAGTGTTCCAACACATGTTTGTCACGTTCGATTCTTAATCTATCCTTAAAAAAATGATTTTTTTATAGTGTCAGTCATCCTAGATGTAACTACTATGTGCAATGTGTCTATTGTCTGATATGTTGATGCGATAGTGATAGTGTGTATGATATAGCTATGACGACTAATAGATAGGGCTATACCAAAGCGAACAAGTGATTAGTTGGTTATACTATGCCAGCTTCATACATGGCTCAACAATTACATGTAGATTTACCCTCTAAAAATTGACGTCGCAGCAGCATAAAAGTTGTCTAATTATTCTTCGTCTCCTCTTTTCTTTTCTTTTTTCCCACTTTTGCCCCTCTCTCTCTCTCTCTAAAGCTTGAGCGACACCCTATGAACATAGGTGACCCCCTCTCTCTACCTTGATAATCGCCTTGCCGCCGCCACACCATCGAGCCACACGACCCACCATTGCCTGTCGCGGCCAATGCACTTCGTCCAGTCCCCCTATCTCTCTCTTTCCTGCCACGAAGCTCGACGCGATGGTGTGGTAACGCAGGCAAGGAGGCATGTTTAATTAATTTGGTGTTGGGGGTAAGTTTTATCATAACAAGGGTATATTTTGGTCCAAGACATAACTTGACACGATAATATTAGCCCTAACTCCCAAGCATCATAATCCTATCGAAAAAATATAAAATCTTATTAGTGTTGTATATTTATTACAAAACTCACCTAAGTGATATTGAGCAAGACATGATCACGTACGTCTGATCTTATGTTCAGTCCGCCCAGCTCGAAATGTAGTTTGAGCCACGTATAGACAAAGCAAATTCCTTCTTTGACCTGACCCCACATATTTATGTCCATTGGGCTGTTCGGGTCAGATCATTCACGAAGCCAATATCTCTCTACATCACGATAGCTTGGCCATCAAATTTTGACCCCCAACGCCCGATCTGCCTGGCCCATTGATCCAAACCACGGCCAACCTGCGAGTCTAGTCGGGTTTATTTATTTATTTATTTGGTCGGTATAGCCAGGTTTACTTAACGAGGACGAATGCTATTCATGTCTTTCTTTCTTAGGCAGACCCAAAACATGTTCGTTTACGCGGACACCGAAATTAGCGTTATTACCTCTCGGGGGCGACGGTCGTCAATGCTCCTACACATGCCTTCCTTTTCCTTAGCCATGTAGACAACCTCAATTAGTAAAGAATTCATTAAATCGCGCCTTAATTGCGCTTAGTCATTCATTCGCGACTTTCCTGAAAATCGGGCACTTGACGTTTAAAACACAAAATCAAAGCACAGCTCACCACATGGAATAGGTTAATCATAATAATTCCTGTTTTGGCCAATTGGATCCTCGTGGCTTCACCTCTTCCTCTTCCTTTGCCGCCTCTACTACGCATTTAACATGTCAGATTATGAGCTTATTATTATTATTATTATTATTATTATTATTATTATTATTATTATTATTATTTTTATCATCCTCCATCTGTAAGGCTGGCAGTTTGCTTTTGGTACATTTTGGTACGTTTACCCAGAGGACATTCTAGTGTTGCCAAAAGCTCAAGCGATCGGAACTAGAAGAAACATAGGAATCCAAGGAATCTCCAAAGACCAACTAAGCTATGTATGAATATAAATAACAAAATAGATTTCTTCTGTACTTACACAGTTGTATTTATGAGTGCACATACACAGCCAAAAAATTTGTGCACCTATTGATATTTAATACAAGAGCGAAAGAAGCGAAATATAGGAATGATCGATTCCAGTTCCACTCTAGAATTATGAATCATATCAGTCGGCTCTAGATCAGTTTGAATTTAGTATTGAGCTGGTTCAATTTACAGTTTTGGCAATTTTTTTTCTTTACTATTTAAAAGGAAAATGAAAATTTTAAAGAAAAAAAATATATCGGTATGGTATGATTTGGACAGTTTGGTTCCACGTCTAAAATTGGGAACTGGATTGATTATTCCTATTTCCAAAAATTTGAAACAGGGAAGAGGACTGGTTCCTCTGGAAACTATTCCTATGAACACTTTGATTGAAATATATGCGGATTACACAAATCAAAAGCAGTAAAATCTGTGCAGAAAATTCTTGTCCTTTTCAGGGGCATATACATGATCAGTAATTGATTCGGAAAAGTATAGACTATCAAGACGGATGTGCATAAAAAGAAGGGCAAACCATAAAATTTAAAGAACAATCAAGTCTCTATCTGCATATCAAATCCTGGACTGTGCGGTTCGACAGATCGAGGCTCATGGTGCAGTTCATCTCCGATTTCAACCTCCTCTTGACGATCTTGATCAGGTGAACCCAACCCCTCAGCTCCGCGTAGCTCGTCAGCTCCAGCACGTTATCGCTCATGTCGCTGCTGAAATTGTTCAGATCACTTATACTGCTCGACCCGACCCGCACCGTGACGTCCACGTACTTCGTCTCCCTCGACCAGACCGTCCCGCCGCCGAGCTCCTTCTCCCCGACCAGAGTCCCGTTGTAGCTCACGGTCAAATTGCAGCTCCCGAACTCGAACCGGCCGAAGTTGGTGTTCTTGACCGCCGCTCGAGCGTCGAGCGTCGCGTCCAGCCACGCCGCGGTGTCATCCCTCGTGTAGTTGAGGAGCTTGACGGACACGTCGCTCAACTCGAACTCGGGGTCACTAGGGCGCAGCACGATCAGGGAAAAGACCAGGGCGACCGCGCCGAGGACGACGACCGACGCGAGGATGTACACGGGACACTTGTTGACGCGCCTCGGCTTGAACACCGGCGGCGCCGGCGGACGAGCTAGCCGGCGATCTTTTGCGAACATGCTCGCCGACGAGAAGGGCGCCTAGGGTTTCGGTGCTGATGATTGAACAGGGGGTGGTTTCCTCGAGGCTCTTTGGATTCCTCGCGCGGTTTGCGTTTGAGATATATACGAGGAGAAGAGGCGATGAATGCGTATTGAAGTTTTCTTTTTGTTGTGTGGTGCGGAGAGGAAATAAAGGAGCGACGCGTGGATGGGTTCGAGCCTTCGACGAAGCGGTGGGCGGATTCACTTAGTCGGCCGTTACTCGGAGAATCCGAAGCCTACCTGAGTTCGGATGAGATACATTAATTTTGTGAGTCAGGAATAGGAAAGATACCTAAAGATGTCAGGTCAGGAGAGAATGGATATCCTCCAATTATGCAAATGGAATTTGAAACTTTTAAGAGTCCTAACCCTCGTGGAGTGCTGGGTCATCTGAGTAGTGCAAGTTTCAATCCACTGAGTTTGACATGTGCCTTCCTTTTCTAAGGAAGAAATTTTAGATAAAAGAGTATGAAATCTATTGTATTTATCCGAATTTGGTCATAAATCTTTTGGACGATTTGCTAATGTAGTTCTTCTAGCAAATTTTGGCCAAAAATTGCCAATATGGTCATTGGCTGTGCTATATGACATGGCCAGCACTAACGTTGATATTTTCGCAAATTTTAGTTTTTTATTTATAAATAAATTTTTATTCTTTTCTTTTCCTTCTTCCTCCGCTAGTTGTTGGATCTTGGTGATGGCCAATGACTAGCCACAAGTACACCTGTCAAAATGGGTGTATAACCCATTTATGACCCATTTAAATATTAAATGGGTCATAAATGAGTCAGGCTTCCTTTTAGTATAACCCATATATGACCCATTTAAAGAAAATCTGACCCATTTAATATTTAAATGGGTCATAAATGGGTTATACACCAATTTTGACAAGTATATATATAATGGGTTTAAAAATTAAAAAGACTAAAATACATGAGTTGTTAATGAACTTGAATAAGTTTAAAATCTTTAAAAAAGATTATAAGAATAAGTTTTCCTAAATTTAGTTATATAGAGAAATGTTTTGACAATATGGGTCGGGTCGGGTATAGGTTGGGTATGGGTTGGGTCGGGTATGGGTCAAAAATTTTATACTATGATTAAATAGGTCATAAACGGGTTAATGGGTCAATTTGGGTCGGACCATTTATGACCCGACCCAAACCCAACCCAACCCACCCGTTTAACAGGTCTAGCCACAAGTGAGGGTCACCCTCAATGGCCTTGAGAGAGGCTCGTCATAGGCTAGATTCGACATGGTCAAGCCTCGCCTAAAGCTGGTGAGGCCGATCCTCACTGGCAAAGGAAGACGGACAAAAAAAATAACAAAGAAAGAAGAGAACAAACCTATTTTTCTAAAATTGCAAAAATTGTCTGTATTAGCATTAGTCATTTCACAAAAGATGGTTAGTGTTTACGTCATCAATTTTTGGCCAAAATTGACTTGTAGGATTATATTGATAAATTGTCAAAAGGTTTAAGAGTAAATTAGTTAAATTAAAAATGTTTGAGAGTAATTTGGTAAAAGTGTAATAAATTTAAAATTTTTCTAAATTTGGTGAGGGTGGCCCTTGACAGCCCAAGCCTAAGTGCCCCTCACTTGAGATTAGTGAGGGCGGCCCTCTCTTGAGGCCAGTGGAGGGAGAAAGAAAGAAAGAAAGAAAGAAGAGAAAAGGAAAGAAAAAATAAAAGAAGGAAAAGAGAAGAAAAGAACTTTAAAATAATTAAAGTGTTATTAAAAATTGTTTACGTTAGTATTGGCCGTGTCACGTAAAACGGTTAATGTCTATGTTAATAATTTTTAGCTAAAATTAATCAGATGGTCTTAATTAGTAAAAAGTGAAAAAATTTAGGATTCAATTGACAAAATTAAAAAATTCAGAACTAAAAATTTGCAACAATCTAATATATTTAAAATTTTTCAAACAGTTTTTTCAATATAATAATACATAGTATATTCATTCTTCTCTTTCTTTCCCCTCCCCCTTTTCGTCCTTTGTTTGGGTAAAGTTCCTCCTCCGGTCACTGTCGAGACTCCGTTCCGGCGGGGGTCTGCTCCGCGTACCGAAACGAACATGTTGGAAAGCTCCTCTCGAGCAGGCTCGAGTATGAATTCGTTCTCTTCTTCTTGTTTCTTTCTTTCCAATCTCTTCTAAAATACGCGAAATTCAACTCCTCACGGGGTCGAACACATCGACATCAATCAATGGGAAACGATCGAGACCCTGCGTAATGATTACGTCTGTCGATTCCCAACTTCTTCGAGACATCCTCTGTTTCCCTGCGATCGATCTATACAGAGCGCTCTCCCCGTTTGGACCGGGCTCGAGCATGTTGCGCTATAGACTTGCATGCGAAGTAAGGGGAACGTGCATGGGTCCAGCCATCGATCTGGATCGTGCAGCTTCTGATGAGATGGCTTTTCTTCGTGGGAAAGATTGGCTCCCACGCGTAAAGCTTGACTTTTTAGCTCGTGCTGCGTTTGTTTTGATTGGAAAGAATGGAAGCGATTCGCGAAACAGAAGGGCCATTGGTTTGGAGACGTCGAGGTCGATATATAAGGTATGAACATGTCTTGCGTGCTTCGTATGCAAAAGCTGAATTCGTTCGAGTGCATATAACGGTAGCTGATTAAAGATTATATTTGATGCTGTTAAATATCGGTTCGCTATATCGAGAATCATGGATAATTGAAAATGAAATCAAGCAATGATCGATTAACAGTATCTCTGTTCTGGCGTTGCACTAGGATTTCCCAGCGCCATTTGGCTTATTAATTATCAATGAATGTACCAAGTCCTAAACCGATTTAATTAAAATTTAAGAAAGGGATAATTCTATAAACCAAAGAAATTTTCTTTTCTGTGAGAAAAGAAAAATCGCCTGATACTAGGCCCATTAGGTCAATATGTCAGAACTTTCATTTACGATCTGCAAAATTTGCAACTTTTTGCAGTTGCTATGGTAGTGAGGGAGGGACATCTTCAACCTGAAACATAATTTTGGCACAAGGGAAAACAATATGCCATTGCCTAGAATTAGAGTGAAAAATGTCAACCCACATTGGGTTTGGGCCTTCAGATATTTCTAGGGTAATCTGCAAGCCCACCAGAGATACTTTTGGCCCGTGACATAGGGTCCTGGACTGACTGTGAAGTCCCACATCGCTTGTCGCCCGTAAAATTGAACAGTTCATATAGAGCTACCCATCAGTTAATTACTGTCTCTTAGGAGACATCCGATAAAATTGGAACGATACAGAGAAGATTAGCATGGCCCCTGCGCAAGGATGACACGCACAAATCGAGAAATGGTCCAAATTTTTTTTAACTTTTTTTGCCCTTTCTCACGTTGGTGTTGGTCTTTAGCCCTTGTCTCTTTTTATTGTTCTTATCGACAGCTATGAAGAAGGCTCATGTTGCAGCATTGGTCTCTAGTCTTCTGCTTTCAGGCTCTTCTTATAGGCAGCTCAACCAAATTACTGGACTGTTCACAGTTTGTTTCTCAGGTCAAGTCTTACTGCAGATGAGAGCTCCATAACCTCGAGATCTGCTAACTTTGCCCATTTGTATTGCAACAGTCATGAACTTTGACAGTCTATAGAGTTAATAGTTCATTCCAAATCCAAATCGACAAAGATATGCAAGTCGGACAAAAGACAGAAAAGGATAGGTCAAGTGCACCGTATGTGAACTTCTTGATTAACTAGAGTCTCTGCTTTCACTGGTCTCTATGTCGAAAGGACAAAAGGAAAAATTCTGTGACAGCATACGCTTGGGAGATATGCAAGGGCCGGCACTGTCTTTACATTTTAGTGGTGAGGGCTCTCTATATGGCACCCTATGATTTCACTCTGTTATGTAAAAGAGTACAGCAGAAACAACCAAACTAGAGGAAACAATCCCATTGTGCAGTGATTTCCCCCAGTCCAACCTGAGTGGAGTTTGACATTGTCGATCACGGGGCTGCAGGAAACTTATTGTGCATTCGAGTCTGGTTGAAGCTTGTGAAAATAATCAGAGACAAGCTCAACTCCGCCCTGAAAGATATTGAATATAATTTAGGGACATGCCGGTTCTGCAATTTCGAATTGATGATCCTGCTTGCACATGCAGGACTAAATCCTCGAGACATGAGTCCTCAGCATTGACCATTGCGAACTCCAAGTCATTGCTCAATTCCTCTGCTAGGGCTAGCATGGCCATGATGCCAGAGGGAGTGGCGAAGACAATCCTGATGGCAGCTTTATCTTCGGGCATGGTGTATAGTGTCTCAAGTCTACGCAGTTGAACGGTTCCTATCAAGAGCCATTGCCGGAGGAGGTGCTCTGTCTCTTCTTGATCTTGTCCCTCTTAAAGCAGAATGACTGGTGATCTTTTCTCATTGCCTAATGCTTGAACAATCCCTAGAGTGGACTCACTTCCTCTGTTTTCCCAGTTGGATTCATTCCCCAGGATTTGGAGAAAACATTGGGTGATCCCGCCCTATCATGTTAGCCACACATCTCTCCACTCGTTGATTGTCCCGTGTCCAGGTGGGGCCCCAAGTTACAGATTTTCAGGAATCCCTTTTTCAGTCACCTGCTGTTCTTCCGCAAACGCCCCTCAACTTCATCTTCATTGTCTCCTGAAAACCGCCATAGCCATTTCAATGATCTAGTTTCAAAGCCTCAAAGTATCGTAATTTTGAGATTAACAGGCAAACAAAAGTGACGCTTGTGATATGGATGCTCTCATTTTAAAGAAGCTCGTAAACGATTTTTGCAGCGATTCAAGGTTTCTGGAAATGCGACGGTGAAGAGGCAACTCTGTTTTTGTCAATGTAG
>MU089993.1:13804-55077 GCA_014858505.1 Corymbia citriodora subsp. variegata
CCCCAGTTGGTGTTCTTGATCTGGATGGGGGCGATGAAGCTCATGTCGAACGAGGGCGAGGCTGGGGTCCCGACGGTCAGGCTCTGGATCATTTGCGGCGGGGTGACCCTGAACTTGGGGGACCGGAACTTGAGGATCACCAGGACGAAGAAGAGGGCCTGGACGACCTGGAAGATGACGAAGGCGATGATGCCGATGGTCCACTTCCTCCGCCTCTTGAGCCTCGCCTCCTCCTCGTCCTCCATCGCGTGGAGCGCCTCATGGTCCTTGTCCGACATCCGGCGTCCGTGAGCTTCGTCTCCAAAACTCTGATGGATGGATATCGATGTGAGGAAGCGTCTGAGCGAGAGAGAGAGAGTGATGAGAATGAGATGAGGGATGAGAGGCTGCTAAGGTTCGTCTGCTATATAATTACAGAAAAGGGTTTGGGGAGGGAGTGAGGCGAGGGGAACGGTCAAAGAGCAACAGCTGACGAGACGACCGAGAGCAATGGAAATCACTATCGTTCGACAGCGATTTCCGACCGGCCGAGCGCGTCGTCCCACGTTCGGGAGTTCTCTCCTCAATTGGAGCCATCACTTCTAGATGAAAAGCTACCTTTTCCGCGGTTGGTTTGAGTCGTGGCTTTTTCGCCCATCCTTTTCCACCCGAGGCGCCATTGGCTATTATATCATACCTACATGGTGGTAATCAAGATCGAGTTCTTGACATGAAGTCTATCTTCTTCACAGGCTCCAAACTGAACTCTAAATCTTTTTCTTCCCTGGTTCAAGGAATATGGAAGACTTTCCATATGGTGAGGTAAATGGCCCGTCTCTGAATTTTTTTCATTGAACTTTTTAAGAATATACTCAGGTTCAGAATTGGAGCCATCACTTCCTAGATTAAAAGCGACCTTTTCGGTGGGCATCTATCCTGCTGCTGTGAACGAGAGAGAGAGAGAGAGAGAGTGATAAGAGACGTCCTTTCTTCTTTTTCCCTTCCCTGTCGAGCGATGGGAAATGCTTATCTATAGAAGCTTCGCTGACGTGAATTGATCCAACCATTGAGCTTTGCCCTCCGTTTATCCAACAACCAGTGCTGGAACCCAAGGTGGAGGAGGCATCATAGTCCAAGGACAGCCAATCGAGAGCTTGTACACTTACTTGCTGACCAAAGACGGTATCGAGATTGCACGAGATATCATTATTCAAGGAATCTAATGCATGTAGCGAAGTGGATCTAAACTTTTGGACTTTGGGCAGGGTCTACACCGGGACATAGACCCCCATTAAACTCATCGTTTTTAGTAGGTCAACTTTAGCTTAGTGCGTAAGCCATGCTCGTGTTATAGGTTCTCTATGATGCAATTGAATTAAATTGTTCGGTGCCATGCTAGATTGAGTATTTAAGGGGGCTTTGCTAACATAATAGTTTTGGAGTTATTGTGAGAAATATAGCTTGTTGTGAACCCAAAATTTTTGAAAGAGTGGACCTCGGCCCACAATAATTTATAATTATTTATTATTTAATTTTTTGTGGTCCAGAACAGGCTGTTATTCTAACAATATATTAAAAACTATCACGTAATCATTTCTTACTATTATGCATGATAGACAATAAGTTTAGTGTGACCCCCTTTCCAATTTTTAATAATCCGATCACATGAAATAGACGTCCTCATGGTCTTGCCCTTTCTTTGCTATAAAAAATTATCTTTTTAAAAATATTTTTCCAATATTTTTATCCTTTTTTTAAATTATCTTTTTCGGTTTTTTTCCTAAATGTTCATTTTTTGATGTGATGTCTGGTGAGGACCACGTATATTAAGAAAGTGATAAAAAAAAAGGCACTATTCCCTCTTAACTAAATTGGATGAAGTTTAGAGTACACTTCTACTATCCAAAAGTTTTGGCATTCAGATGCACTGTTGCGGCAAATTTGCTGACTTTCAGTGCTCATCATCCCAAAAATTATATCAAAAAACTCTTAACCTCTAAACACGCTTGACTAATTTCTTTTTCACACCTCTGATTAAAAAATAAAAATAAAAATAAAACTTGGAACAAAGGAAAGAGAATACATTGCCGAAGATAATCCGGAATTCTAATCGACCTGATTGGTCAAAATCATCATACAGGGTCTTGGCCCAACCCATCCGCTCTTGACTTAGACACTTCACCAAACAAACGAAAGGTCTTCAATTCAACTCATCTTTCAAGTTGCAGGATTGAAAAGCTTTCAAACCGTATTTTGGACTCGTCTATTTCATGAAAATTATATAATTTGGCAAATTTTTTTGTATATTATTTGAAATAATTATTTAATTAAAAAATATTTTCATCATCAATAATAATTTACATTTCAACATTTTCATGAACGGTAATAAATATTTTTTTCGTTTATTTATTTTTATAAGTAACACAAGCGGTCACTCTTAAATGCATGATGTGGGAACGTAGGTGATATTTTGGAAGTTAATCAATCTATGATGGGAATAGAAGTATCGTTTTAAAGGGGACGATGATGATGATGTCTGCTCCAGGTCACTTTTAGTTCTTCGAGAAGCAGGCATGTCTACAGCAGCGTCGGCCGAACGAGACTTTGCTTTTGTCCTCCATCGCTCGCAGACTTTTCCTCTTGTGAAACAAGCCCTCCAACCACGCCCGGAAGAATGTTGACCGAGAGAAATTAGGAGGATATGACATCGACGGGTTTGGTCAAAGCTCACCCGAACCGAGAGGCTGCTAAGTTTTATAAGATATTATCCCCGACTCCCTGCCGCCTGCCATGGTGGACTCGAGGAGCAGTCGCTTTCGACTCACGTTTCTGAGGAGAGAGGAGGATGGGGGTTCTTTCGAGGAGGATGACGAAAGTCGCAATCACACCAGTCTTGGATTAAAGGAGGGTGTTTGCGTGATGGTAATCATGGAGCTTTCTCTCTCCTCCATGAACAGGGTCGCAAATCTTGAGGTGTCATTTCTCGAGGGTCAATTCCATAAAAAACCTCCAACTATGGCTTCAGTCCCAAAAATACCCCAAACTTTTTTTTGTCTCGAAAAAAACCCTCAACTTTTACTTTAGTCCCAAATCTACCATCCGTCAAAAATCACCGTGAACTCAGCCTCGCCGGCGCCGGAATCAGGCGAGGGCCGCCTCGTCGGCGCCGAAATCAGGCGAGGGCCGCCTAGCCGGCGTCGGAATCAGGCGAGGGTCGCCTGGGCGGCCCAGGCGAGGGTGAGGGCCGCCCAAGCCAGATCCGGCGAGGGCGGCCCTTAGCCGGATCTGGCGGCCCTCGCCGGCGTCGGGCGAGGGCCACAGGCTCGGGCGGCCCTCGCCCGACTCAGGCGAAGGTCGCCCTCGCCAGATCCGGCGAGGGCGACCCAGGCGAGGGTGAGGGCCGCCCAAGCCAGATTCGGCGAGGGCGGCCCTTAGCCGGCGTCGGGCGGCCCTCGCCCGACTCAGGCGAAGGTCGCCCTCGCCAGATCCGGCGAGGGCGACCCAGGCGAGGGTGAGGGCCGCCCAAGCCAGATCCGGCGAGGGCGGCCCTTAGCCGGATCTGGCGGCCCTCGCCGGCGTCGGGCGAGGGCCGCCTGAGCCAGATCTGGCCTGGGTGGCCCTCGCCCGACACCGGCGAGGGCCGCCTGAGCCAGATCTGGCCTGCCCTCGCCTGATTCCGGCGCCGGCGAGGCTGAGTTCACGGTGATTTTTGACGGAGGGTAGATTTGGGACTAAAGTAAAAGTTGAGGGTTTTTTTCGAGACAAAAAAAAGTTTGGGGTATTTTTGAGACTAAAGCCATAGTTGGGGGTTTTTTATGGAATTGACCCCATTTCTCGACTTTAGACTCGATAAAAGCGGGTAGGTTTCTACTTCGCAGCAATCTGCCTGACGAGCTGTTCATAAATTGGAGGGATAAGTGCAATACAAGTCCTAAAACTTGTCACAAATGTATAATTGAGTTCTAAAATTTATAAAAAGTGCAATTGAGTCTTAAAACTTGTCAAATTGATGCAATCGAGTCCTAAACTTAACACCGTCAAATTTATTAACGGAAAAAGCTGACGTGGTATTTTCTTTTTATTTTTATTTTCTATGTGGCATTTTTTAAGTAATTTTTATTTTCTACATGGCTTTTTTTTTCAATTATTTTTAAATTAGATTAAAAAACAAAAACAAAAAAATTATTAAAAAACAAAACTGGAAAAAAAGTGATGGAATTAAAAAAAAATTAAAAAAAATTCTTCAACGCCGCCAACGCCGCCGCTGCCCACGACGGAAGGGCTGGGGTCGGCCCTCGTGGGGGGCCGGCGAGGGGGAGTCCTCGCCTGCACCAGGTGAGGGCCGGCGACCCTCGCGGCGAGCGCGAGGGCGCCCAGATCTGGGCTCGCCTGCACCAGGTGAGGGCCGGCGACCCTCGCGGCGAGCGCGAGGGCGCCCAGATCTGGGCACGCCGGCCCTCACGGGGGGCCGGCGACCATCGCCCCCCCCGAGCGAGGCCTCGCCGGCCCCAGGCGAGGGCCGACGACCGTCGCCAGGCCCCCGACGAGGCTCGCCTGGGCTTGGCGACCGTCGCCGGCCCTCGCTTGGAGCCTGCGACGCCTCGCCTGGGGTGCGGGCGATGGTCGCCGGCCCCCCGTGAGGGCCGGCGTGCCCAGATCTGGGCGCTCTCGCGCTCGCCGCGAGGGTTGTCGGCCCCCCGTGAGGGCCGGCGTGCCCAGATCTGGGCGCCCTCGCGCTCGCCGCGAGGGTCGCCGGCCCTTACCTGGGCCCGGGCGAGGGCCAGCCACCCTCGCCCAGCGCTGTCGGCGCCGGCTCTTCCGGCGATGGGCAGCGGCGGCTACGGCGGCTGAAGCCCCTGCCTTCACCCTCTGTTTTTTTTTTTTTTTTTTTTTTTTTTCAGTTATTGTTTTTTAATAAAATTTCAGGTTTCTTTTCCACTTTTTTAATCTAATTAAAATAAGATTGAATAAAATAATAATTAAAAATGCTGATGTGGCATTAAAAAAATAAAAAGAAAATGCAACGTCAGCTTTTTCAGTTAATAAATTTGACGGTGTTAAGTTTAGGACTCGATTACATTAATTTGACAAGTTTTATGACTCAATTGCACTTTTTGCAAGTTTTATGACTCAATTGCACATTTGTGACAAGTTTTAGGATTTATATTGCACTTATCCCTAAATTGGAGGAGAAAGCGATGCGTAGAATTAAGAAGAATGGATCGATTGAAAGTTTTCAAGTAATGCCGATGATCAAACTCATATGAAGTTGTCAGTTTATTCCGATGGAATTGCTTTTCAGTTGAGAAATGTTTTCGTCACCTTAGAACTATTCTAAAAGTGGGCAAGAGTTAGTTGTTGCATACTTGATGTCTCTCAGTTGATGGTATTTCTCACTCTACATTTGCACACTCGACCATATTAAGGGTTAACATGGTTCTAGACTAGAACTTATGATCAAAGAACCGGACCGGTGGAAACTTGTTTGATTCAAAGGTTCAATGAATACATATTAGTTTTCAAATTAAAAAAATTGAGAAACTTATTTCAACATGTAGATTCCAAGTTTTAAGTAGGTGAAGCCTATAACCTACAAGTTTTTGTGTTTTTCTTTATTTATATCTTTGTGTAATTTTGTGCTGTTCTAAACGTTCTATGATGAGTGTATAATTGGAAACAACTATTTTGAACTTCTATAATATAACTGAGAATTTCATTTTATTAATGTTTCATATTATTAAATTGTCTCTAAATATAATTTGAGGTCATTGAATTGTAATAGCAAATGATGGTCGTTAAAGATGATGATTTATTATAATCGTTCAATTAATAATAAAATAGAAACCTAAGTAGAAATTAAAATTGACCTTGGAACTTGTGATAAGATAAGTTTCGGGTTCTAATAGATAAGCAACCTATTCTAGATTTCAAGTTCTATATGAAACTTGTACAGAACTTAGAAACACTTACCCCTAGACCACATAGATAAATTAAACAACTCAAGACCCTACTTTTTCCCCATGTCTATATGGATGAAAGTAGCAGTGTTAAATATACCAAATCGACTTGACCCCTCTAGATTCTAATAAATAAGCAACTTATTTTAGTGAGTAAGTTCCAAGTTTTAGATGAAACTTATATGGAACTTGGAAACGCTCACTTTTAGACCATAAAGATAAATTTAACAACTCAAGACCCTACTTTTTCCCATGTATATTGTGGATGAAAGTAGGGGTGTTAAATGTATCAAATCGACTTGACCTGACCCAAAAATTTTGGGTCGGGTCTCGTTTTTTTTTGGGTCAAAAAGTGACATTCATTACTAACTCAAAGTTTGATTACATCTAGGTCCAAGCTCATAACATAAAATAGACGAGAGAAATTGTGGGGGGTGAGATACCCAGTTCGAAGTGAGAGTGCCAGATAAGTGGGCCTTGGCCACCCAATCTACAGCTTGGTTCGTGTTCCTGGGCTCATGTAGCAACTTGACTCCTTCTAGTTGGCCTAGCAAAGTTTGGCAGTCTGAAACGACCGATCTTGAGGCCCACGTCGGTTCCTCAAGGCCCAATATAAAGTGAACTGCTAATAGGTTATCAGTTGTTAAGTCCACGTGCAGATCAGAAACAAGTACATCGGTTCCACTTGTTGTTCCTTTCCTCTTCATCCACAACAGAGCAATTCCTAAAGCTAGGGTTTTGGCTACCAGGGCTAATGGGGCATGGATCGATCATGTAAACCCATCAACCAGGATTCCTTCTTCATTTCACAGATCCCAACTACGGATCTCTCCATCGAAGGGCTACTCCATGCGGCATCAATGTTGAGTTTTAGAGAACCCGAGCACGGTGGTTCCCAAATATCTATCGGAGGTATGTTTCTTCTATTGACATTTCAATTCCATTTCTCAAATAGCAGATTCAAGGGTATGGCTTCGCCCACTATTCGGTTTGGTTCTAGTTGCTTACCTTCAGAAGTGAACTTATTCTTGAATTTCCAGATAAACCACAAGATGTTTGCAAATAGAGCTTTAATCTCTGGAGGGCTGTCTGAGGTGAGAATTTCGCAAACCTTCTTGTCCATACCAGAAATACTGGTTGGGGAGGTGTCCATTTTCAAAGATGATTCTGCCCATACTTTCCTGGTCCAGGAACATAGAAGGAAAATATGTTTTGTAGATTGGAGGCTATTCCGCACAATGGGCAGAGCGGCTCAGGTACCAATTTCCTTCTATGGAGATTTTCTTTCATAGGAAGGGTATTGGGTTGGGTCTCGTTTGATTCGAATGACAAATAAAGGAATTTGGATGTGTTGATGGTTCGGGTCAAATATCCAAACCGAACTGAAACAACCATTTTTTTATCTTTCCTTATTTTGTGCCTGAAGGTATCTCTCTCTCGTGTCTATTGCTTTAATCGAAAAGTTAAACATTCGTCTTCATTAAGATTACAACAATCTATTTGTTAATCATAGCCAGAAACGACAACCTCCTTATTTTCACTCTCATCGATTCTCCTCCTCCTTTTCTCACGCCATTTCCGCTTTGCTCGAATCGCATTTCGAGCAGGGACTCAAGGTCTCTGAGTCCCTCTTGGCTAGATTCTCGTGATTCGTTGCTTCTGTTTGATCCTTGTAGTTCATCGCACCGGTGCATTGTTTTTCACCATACTGGGTTCGCGGCTTTTGGGTGCATTCCGATTTCTAGCCTCTTCCTTCTGCATGCTGAGAGCGATTGTGAGCGTTGAAGCATTTTAAGTCAAGACTAGTGATTTTTCCCAGCACCTCCGCCTCCTCCCTTGCCCTCTTCTCCACCATCCGCATCACCTTCCAGCGAATGTCGCGGGGCTTGCGGAGCTCTAGCTGTTGCGAGCAGTAAGATCTGGAGGCGCCTTGTCGCCCGTGAACGTTGACGACGTTAGGGAGCTCGCGATCATGGTGATCTCAGAATCCGTCCTAGGTGGCGTTCTGTTTCTGGAGCTTTTGCTGGGATGCGAAGGGAAAGGAGAGAAAAACAAGAAAACAGAACCGGTTCGGCTTCTGTACGGTTCGGGTAATAAAAATATGCATAACATTTGTTTCTGGTAGGGTTCGGGTATTGGTGGAAACCAAACTGAACCGGTCCATCGATACCCCAATATGAATGAGAGATTATTTGTGTCAAGACTAGACAAATTCACGAAACATATATATTTTCTTGACTAAAAACAAAAAGTCTTTATCAAGTACTTGTCTTTTCTTTACAACATCTCAAATATACAATTATATTCTAATCGTCATACCGTTCACCGCCTGTCGAATGCGAATTCCACCTTCTGGCCACTAAAAATGAAAACCTAGTTTGTATTTGTATGGCTATCAAGAAATAAAGACAACACATATATAGTGACTTGTTTAAGTTTGCGGTTTGTTCATGTGTCTATATATAACTCTATTGACAAGGTCATAATGAACTTTTGACTCTCTATGCATATAAATATTTATTGCAAATCCTGCCATTCAAAAATAGTTATCAAAGTACAAACAGGTCATGTAAAATTGCACCGAGGCAGAATATCAACAGTAAATGTATAATAGAGTTCCACATAATCCATGGTGTACCCCCCTCCCAAAAAAAAAGAAAGAGAAAAAAAGAAGAAGACTTAACAACTAAAAGCAATTGCTAAGCACACAAGCCATCTAAATTTCAGCATCTCTTATTTACATGACGAGGATCGGACAGCCCTTGTTGATGTATCGATAATCATGGTGCAATTCATTTGGGATATCTTCGTCTTCTTGAACATGAACATGACCGTTACCTTTCCTTTGAGCTCGCCTTGGCTGTTCAAGGTAATGATCCCTGAACTCAATTCATTCCCAAGGTTGGAACCAGTAGGCAAAGCGTTAGAGCTCAAGGTCACGGGCACATCAATCTTCTTGGTGGACTTGAAGTTGGCCTTGCTCTTGGGAATGTTCGCTTGTCCCACTTGGACGCCTCCATAGGTGAAGCTAACAGTAGAGGCATCGTACTTGAAGGGACCCCAGTTGGTGTTCTTGATCCGGATTGGAGCGACGAAGCTCATGTCGAACAAGGGCGAGGCCTGAGTCCCGACGTTCAAGGTTTGGATGTCGAACTCACCGACCCTAAACTTGGGGGACTTGAACTTCATGATGACGAGGACAAAGAAGAGGGCTTGGACTACTTGAAAGATGACGAAGGCGATGATGCCGATCGTCCACTTCATCTTCTTCTTGCGCCTCGCCTCCTCGTCCATGTAGTGCAGCGACTCATTGTCCTTCGACATTGCCGGTTTCTTCTCTCTTCTGAACAGATGGAAGTTTTCTGTTTTCTTCCTTGTCGTGTGATCTCAAGTGGGTGTTTTCCTAACGAATTTGGAGATGCTGTGAGGACTGAATTGAGGAGGTGGGCGTTTATATAGATTCTGGTGCGTGCCAAAGACGACTTGTTAAGACCAAAGGCTCCTTCCCGGAACACGTTATTCGATTCCACACGCCAAAGCCATCCAATGTTGAAATTCCGAGTTTCTAGACGAACGCGAGTTTTTACGTGGATTTCCTTTTCTCCAATATAAAATGGAATGGATATTGACGAAAATTAGAAGCTTCGATCATTTCGCGGTCTCAGCTACAACGCCAAGGCAAACCTCTCGAGGTACAAAAAGACAAAAGCAGGCGAGAGAGCTTGAGTTTATTGACTTCTCAAATGCTCAGGATGTTTGAGCACTCCCAGGGTTAAGTCACGATAGCAAATGAAACAGTTAACTCCGTACTTTTCATTGATTATTAAAAGCAAATATATATATTTTTGAGAAAATGCCACCAAAAACTTCAAACTATACCCATTTGGACAATTTTACCCTGAACATTTTTTTGTGCCATAAAAAACCCCAAACTATGCCATTTGGGATAATTTTATCCTAAACTTTTTTTTGTGCCACTAAAAACCCTAAACTATGCTACTTGGGATAATTTTACCTTGAACTTTTTCTTGTGCCACAAAAAACCTTAAACTATGCCATTTGGGACATGTTTACCACAAAATTTTTAACTAAAGGGCATTTTCGTCTTTTCACTTTCTTTTTTTTTTTCTTCTTCCCCCTCTACCAAGACCAACAGAGGGGAGCTGGCGATGGCCTCCCTTGCCGGCGGCGGCGAGGGTGGCCCTCGACCGGGCGACCCTCGCCCTACTCAAGCAAGGGACGCCCTCGCCGGGGGGGGGGGGGGGGCCCCCCCGATCGGGCGAGGGCCGCCCTCGCAAGATTGGACAAGGGTGTCCCTTGCTTGAGTAGGGTGAGGGTTGCTCGATCAGGGGTGACCCTCCTCGGCAAGGGCCACCCTCGCTGGATGCCACCGCTGGCGAGGGTGGTCGTCATCGGCTCCCCTTTGCTAGTCTTGGCAAAGGGGGAAGAAGAAAAAGAAAAAATAAAAAAGTGAAAAGTCGAAAATGTCCTTTAGTTAAAAAGTTTGTGGTAAATGTGTCCCAAGTGGCATAGTTTAAGGTTTTTTATGGCATAATAAAAATTTTAGGGTAAAATTGTCTCAAGTAGTATAGTTTAGGGTTTTTAGTGGTACAAAAAAAGTTTAGGGTAAAATTGTCCCAAGTGGCATAGTTTGGGATTTTTTATGGCACAAAAAAAAGTTCAGGGTAAAATTATCCCAATGGGCATAGTTTGGGATTTTTGGTAGCATTTTCCCTTTTTTTTTTTTTGGTTTGAAATGTAAGTATCATTTATAAGATGACGTACAAGAGCTTATGAGTATTCCCCATCATTACAAAGATAACTAAGAATGCAAAAAAATGGAGTGAGGGAGTCTCCATATTGTATCCAAAATTACATTTATCTTGGAAGGTTTAAAATTTTTGTAAAAATGATGCTTGGCCTCTAACAAGCTTACGAATTTTAGCCACAATGATGGGGGCATCATTTGACTTGTTTTGGAAACGTCTACAGTTACGTTCCATCCAAATGCAATATATGGTTGCTAAAAAAGTTACTTTAAGAAGCCTTGCCACCAAATCCTTGCCTTTGGTAGCCTTGATCATTCATTGGATTTCATCATTCCATCCTTCTAAATTACGGTGGATTCTGTATTGTGCAAGGATAATACGCTATATGCTTCCTGCCCATGTGTACTGAAAGAATAGATGATCTTGATTTTCCAGATTATCCAAATAGAAATTACAATGGATTGCTACTGTAGGCATCCAACGTGATATGATATCTGCTGTTGGGAGTTTGTCTCTACAAACTAGCCATCCGATAAAATTGTATTTGCTAACCCCACCTGTCCATATCAATTGGTACCATCCCACAATTGGTCCTACAATCCTGAGTTCATCGTATAACTCTTTACAACAATATCTCTGTCTAAATATAGCTGGAGCTAAGGTTGGCATTAGTTTAAGAATACCATGCCAACTCCATGCCATACTATCTGTAATTTCAAGCTGCATAATTGGAATGTTTCTACATTTGATACTATGAACCCACTTACTCCATATGATGGACAATTTATGAGGCTCCATAGCATGCGGCCCAGTAAAACTTTGTTCCATAGATTTAGATTGAGCAACCCTAGTCCTCCCTTCCTTTTTGGCAACCAAACAAATTTCCAAGCAACTTATGCGATTGATGGCCTTCCATATTTCCACTCCATAAAAATTGTCTAATATTTTTCTCCACTTTGTATATGGTTTGCTTTGGAAGTAAGAATATTTGCATCCAATAAGTACATATGTAAATAAGTACAGATTGGCCAACTGAAGACAACCGACATTGCTGGTATGTTGCATTCCCGAACCTTCTATTTTTTTGAAGATTTTGTCGGTCAAACTTTTGCAATCTGCATGCGTGAGTCGTCTAGTGATAAGAGGAACACCGAGGTATCTAATTGGAAGGGTGCCTATGGGGAAAGGTGTGTGATCCAATATAATACCCTATTCTACCTCAGTCAATCCAGAGAAAAAGATGTGACATTTATCTGGGTTAAAATGTAGTCCAGTGAGATTTGAAACTCATCAAGTGCTTTGCTAAGGTAGATAAAAAAATCGGCATCCCCATGAGCAAAAAGAAACAAATCATCAACAAAGCATATGTGAGTGATTTTCTCAGTTTTGCAACGCTAATGATACTTGAAAGAAGATGTAGCCACTTTTTCAATGATAATTCTATTAAGAATCTCTATAACCAAGACAAACGGATAATGAGAGAGTGGATTGCCTTGTCGTAGTCCATTGGTGCCAACAAAGTAGCCAACGTGTTCGCCGTTAAGGTTTATCGAAAACCTCGGTTTAGTTATGCATTGGGCTATCATATCAATTGTGGTGGCAAGTTAATAGCTTTTAAAACCCCAAGTACCGCCTCCCATTTTACCATGTCAAAAGCTTTTATAAGGTCAATTTTTATTGCCACATGTTTACCTTTGTCACATTTATGGTAGTTGTGGAGGAGTTCCTGGCAAAGCAAAACATTCTCCGAGATTTGTCAACCCGAGATGAAAGCAGTTTGGTTGTGGCCAACAATTGAAGGAAGGAAATAGTTGACTCTTTCTGCTAGTTGCTTTGATATGATCTTATAAAGAACATTGTAGCATGAGATGGGTCTGAAATCCGTAATGTGGGATGGATTCTACACCTTTGGCACAAGGGATATGAGAGTAGAATTTATAGTTTTTAATATCCTTCTTGAAGGGAAGAAGTCCATGATAGCATCCTCTATGTCATATCCTATGATGGGCCAGGCTTTTTTGTAGAACAAATTGCTATATCCATCTAGACCCGGAGCTTTGAAGTCGTTGATGCATTTGAGAACTCTAAGTATCTCAGTATGTTGAAAGCTTAACGTAGTCATGAGGTTTAATAAGACTTGGTTGAGGTCCGCCGACACTGGCCAAGTCCACGTGACTTTTGTCATGGTAATTTGCATTATTTAATTGGTTAATATAGTTGTTAACCTTGTTCTTAACCCCAAACATGAAGGTTCGGATTTTCCCACTGCACCGTCCAAATGTAAATTCGTATACCACCAGTGGAGGTCCATCTAATTACTAGTTTGTAAACAAAACAATAGTCTACTCTATTACAAGACCGTGATTTTAGTTGGTAAAAGGGCACGATGATTGACCTCCCACGGCAATGTAGATTCTGATCTCTTAATCACGTCACAATGTAATCAAGCAACTCATGACGTGGTTGAGGATGACAAGGGTTTGTTTTGCCACTCCAGTATGGTCATCTTTATTGTAGAATTCATCTTTATTATTGCAGAATTCATCTTTAAGCTGAAGTGCTAGATTTAACAATTAATTATTGCAGAATTCATCTTTATTCATCATATACTAGAAAGAGCATATGCAAAGGAAGATAGGATTTTTCATAATATAATGTGAGGGATAGAGGCATATATACATGGCAACAATAATGAAAGAATATGAATAACTCTGGAATTGTTTATATTATTACAAACCTCTTTGAGATGAGAAAATATTGGCTGCAACTCGTTTGCCAGCGTGGCAAACTGGAGGCTGCTCCGGAGTGCAACACGTGTTCTCCCGTGGGCCCAGGCGTTAGGCTTGTCAGGGAGGAAATTTTTTTTTTTTTGAAACTGCGCGCGTTCTCTTCTCTCTCCCCTCCTCTCCACACTCTCTCTCCCCTCTCCCCGTCTCTTCATGTCACTTCTTTTCTTAAGCCTTGACCAAAAATTTTCTTCCGAAGACTCTCTCTCGCTCCCTTCAATCCGCAAAGCGCCTGCTCTCTTTTTTTCAAAATACTCTCCCTCTCTCTCGCGTGCCCAAGCACCCCACCGCCGCCGGTCAGCCCCCGAGCTCCAAAGTGCTGCCTCCGGCATGTTGCCTTCGCCTCCGTTATTGCCTTCAGAGTCACTTCCACTTTGTTGCTCCCAAAAGCCCCTACTGATGGCATTCCGAGCTCAAATGCGACGCCTCCATCACGCCACTGGCACAACACCTCCGCTGTCGCCTTCAGGAACCACTCCCTCTCTCTCGCCCCTAGAAGCCCCCAACAAGTCGCATCCGGAGCTCATATCCACCTTCGGCATGTCGCCTCCGCCTCCACCCTTCTTCTTAGTGTTCTTTTTGCCTTGCTCGTCGAGTTTGGGGGCAAAGCGCGAAGGAAAATGTCCAGAACATGCAAGGCGCCAGCAAGAGGCGAAATAAAAGTCGCCTTCTCGCTCCCTCAACCTAACACCGACATGAATTGGAAACACATGGACTTTTTGTCTCATTTTGGAAGAAAACAGTGTATCGTTGGTTCTGTTCGGATTTATGAGGGTGGTATTTGTAACCTACATCTGTTGGGCGTGTCGGTGTTGCGGTGTGTAATTGGTTCTCCTTTAGTTTTTTGTCGAAGTTCTTTAGTTTAGGTAGGTTGTACTTTGCCTTCCTTTTAATCAGGCATCGTCACTATTATTCTTGTGTTTGTTTGCTTTGCTTTGCTTCATACTCTCGTTTGTCTTGAACAAGTAACATCTCTCGCTTGGACCCGATCATTACATCGGTCATGAACATCATGATATGTGCAAATATCCCTAGATTTGTCAAACTGAATGGCCCAAGTCACTTAGCTCATTATGGATTTAAACCAACGAATCTCTAGCAGTCTGAAACAAATCTAAGCAAATTCCTTCAAGTTCGAATTGTACTTTCAATTCAAGAAATCCACCGGTAGAAATACAATATCACTATTCAATTCAATACCCCAAAAAGAAGAAAAGGAAAATCCTCCTGAACTCCCGAGACAAGATTTAGCTATAGACATTTGTACAAGCAAAAAGAAAGAAAAGAATAAGTCCCATCTAAAGCTAAAAACCATTCATGGCAGGGAACTACTCCGAGGGAGCAACGTACGGTGCTTCTACAGAGGAAGAATAAACACCCAAGACAGAGAAACAAGCCCCCTTCCTCCACTCGTCCTCTCCTCTCTCTCGTGATCCCCCAAGACTACGGCCATCTTCTCCTTATAAAGTCTCCACATCACTTACGCCTCTGCGAGGGTCCCGCCTAGTTGATAAACCCCCACGCTTGACATTTGCGTGTTCTGGACATTTTCCTTCGCGCTTCGCCTCCAAACTCAACTCGAAGAGCAAGGCAAAAAGAACGCTAAGAAGGATGGTGGAGACGGAGGCGACGTGCCGAAGGTAGATATGAGCTCCGGATGCAACCTTTGGGGGCTTCTAGGGGCGAGAGAGAGGGAGTGGTTCCTGAAGGCGATAGCGGAGGTGTCGTGCCGGTGGCGTGACGGAGGCGTCGAATCTGAGCTCGGAATGCCATCGGTGGGGGCTTTTGGGAGCGATAGAGTGGAAGTAACTCTGAAGGCGATAGCGGGGGCGGAGACAACGTGCCAGAGGCGGCACTTTGGAGCTCGGGGGCTGATCGGTGGCGGTGGGGTGCTTGGGCGCGAGAGAGAGAGGGAGAGTATTTTGAAAAAAAGAGAGCAGGCGCTTTGCGGATTGAAGGGAGCGAGAGAGAAAGTCTTCAGAAGAAAATTTTTGGTCAGGGCTGAAGAAAAGAAGTGACGTGAAGAGACAGGGAGAGGGGAGAGAGAGTGTGCAGAGTAGGAGAGAGAGAAGAGAACGTGCAGTTTCAAATTTTTTTTTTCCTCTCTGACAAGCTTGACGCCTGGGGTCACGGAAGGACACGTGTCGCGCTCTGGAGCAGCCTTCGATTTGCCACGCTGGCAAACGAGCTGCAGCCAATATTTTCTCCTTTAAGATTGGTATGACTGTCTTTTCTATAACCCTCCCTTCTACCTATATAAGAATACCATTTCTCTCCATTCTCATCAGATCCATCAGCAACCCAGAAATTTCTTTCTCCAAGATAAATCTCCTTGCTTTGGTCTCACTTTGTCTCTCTCCACTACCTTGTCTCATCAAAGAAGGGGCTAGCTGATTGAGCCAAAGTTTCAACTTTCACCGCAACCTCATATTTTGAAGTTCTTTTCCTTCAATTCTTCCTCGCCTGCTCATGTTTGCAAATTGGGTGAGATCTTCGGCAGATAAGCGATTCGTCCCGTCCTACTAAGTGATATTGGAGAGGGCGAAAGCTGGAGGGGTTAAATTTTCACTTAAATTTACTCTTATTGTTCTTTTTAGGGTTTTGCTGAAGAGGTTGGTTGTCGAGATCGAAAAGAGCTTTCTTCAGTCCACACACGGGAGGATTTAAGATTTAATTGGTTGCCGACTCATTCATTCAAATACTGAGTTTTATTTGTGGCAAAGATCAAAGTGCAATGGGGCAAATTATCGTTGATTACTCAGTAAATGAGTGATTGATGCGGGAGACTTGTTGGATCTTAATCTTCCTGTACTTGGATCGAAGGGAGCTCCCTTTTACTTCATGAGCCTATTTTTCCAACAAATATTGCTTTTTTTGTTCAATTTTTGCTTTGGGTTTCTTGAAATTTTCTTCGATTTCAAAATCCAGGGGTTTCTTCCTTTTCTGAGAATTTAGTCATGGGTCGAACTTATTCTGTTGCTGCTTTTGTTGAACCGAGGATTGTCGTCATTTTCTTTTCTATTAGGCAAGTTGATGCCAAAACCATCTTTAGAGTTCCTGCATCATTGATCTGCTTAATATTCTCTCATCGCTAATTTGTGGTTTTTTTCATTTATTATATTCTTAAGAATTTTCGTGTAGGGTTAGGGTTGCCGATCTCACTTCCTCTGGAGCAATATGCCTTTTATAACCTTGAACTTGTCTTTTTAGATTTGTCAGTCACCGTCAATAGCTAAGTTTTGGAATCATTAATTTACCTTGTTTAGTGCTCTTATTAAGTGCTATAAAAAAGTCTATGTGGCATCATTCTGCTAATTGTAGCAATGAACTTTATTTCCTTTCCAAACCATGTCATAGCCATGGCTTATTGAAGGATCAGGCTAGGGTTTAGCGAGTTATATCCTTGGGAAATTTAAAAATTATTTATATCAATGCCTATCAACAGATGTTTATCACTGAGCTCGATAAAATCTAACCGTGCGATCTTTTTTTTTTTCTAGCTAATGTTTCATATGAACAGTGTCATTTCATGCACTTTTGGGAGCAAGCAATGTCGGAGTCTCTTCCCAGCGGCAGAGATGCTTAATTATTCTAGGAACTCAACTCAAACCCCAGTTGGTCCAGCTGAAGCAAAAAAGGGTTGAAGGTCATCTCTCATGATCTCTTGCGCTTTACGACAACATAAGACTTCTTGGGCCTTGCTATTCTCTGCTGCAACAATTTCCCAGACATGTACTTAAAAAAAAAATAGAAATACATATATACTCACTGTTCTGGGGCGGTGGAAACAATTCGATCAAGTTTTCTTTTTTCTTTTTCTTAATATTGATATAAGCCATGTTGCTAACATTGCGTGGGAACAACAATTTCAAATATTAATATTTTGTTCTGTGGATACATACTACTCTTACATCTATGTACATATGTTCTGGTTTTTCGACTATAATTTGTTTGATATGGTGATTTCACACAGATGTCCATGGTGTAAGTCTGGGCTACCCAAGAGAGGAGGAGAGCATACATTCTTGATATTACATTGTATACAATTGAAATCTCACTTTAGGATATTTAAGTTTTAAAGAAACCATCTGTAACAATCGTTGCCAAAGGTTAGAAAGATGTTAATTGATGCTGAGTTTATGGTGATCCATTAACACTATTCTCTAGCTGCGATGGAAATCGAAGGATTGTTACCACTTGACGTCAAAGCACTGTTGTGACTCGATGGGATTTCTCAATTGCACTACAAGGCTCAGACACGAACGGTATAAAAGAGTCCATTTTGTTGATAAAACTAATAAGAGATCCTGATCCTAGATATATATTCAGCAGAAATGACCTAATGACAAATGTTTTCTTTTTTGGGGCGTGATATGACGATGAAGATTGTCCTGTATTATACTTCGCAAACCCTTGCACTCCCTATCACATATTGTATGCCACGATATTTACAACGTGGAGAACTTGCTAGCCTCAAGTGTCAATGCTCGAGTAGGCGTTTAGGACATTAAACCGTACAGAATAGAATCTGAGCTTCCCGTACTTGAACTCCAAATGAGCAATCTGCTAAACTTCCCAACTTCACTGCCTGACCAAGGTTAAACTCATGTAAAAAATTTTAGTCCCGTTGTCATTAGCATGGCAAACAAAAAGTGCCATGATTCATCATTTTCGTAGGATTCAATTGTCTACATCTTCATGAAGTCGTTCTGTCTCTTCATTCTCCCACATGAAGAAAAATGACGATGGGACAGGTGAAGTTCTGCTCTGTGGGGGTGGTGCTCAGGAAAAGGACGACCCAGACAACAACTCCCCTCGTGTTTTTCGGGCTGAAAAGAGGCGGATCACGTTGTCATGTTTGATGACTCCAAAATTGGAATTCCAGAAAAATAACAGGAAATAAGTCCAGGGATTTTTTTTTCTAACTTTAACTTGAATTTAATTAATTAGCTAGATGATCTCATGTTAAATACAATGAATTCTTGTGACATTTATTTAATTCGATGATTTCCATTGACAATATATCTTCATCTAAAAGCTGCAATTTTTTAAGTTATCGCTTTATTTCTTCCATTTGAAATGTGTAAATATACTTATGATAAGATATCCCTGTTTCTCGATAAATAAAGATACATCCCTACTTAGCTTAGTATGCATGCTAATGATAAATGCAATGGGAACACAAGGCCATCAAATGTCCCCAGCAACAAAAGTTGATGTAATTAAGCTACTCGAGTTGCAAGAACCCTCCATAATATTAGGAGGAAAAGAAACAAGATAGTCTCGAATCATTTGACCATATCTACAAGTTAGTTTACATCCTATGTTAATGAGAGGCAGAGAGGGAACATGGTTTCCCCTCGGGAGCGTGAAAATATCCCATCGCATTGGCAAGCGGACTCCTGTGAGGGTGTGAATGTACATATCTCAGGCTGATGATGTATCAGCCAGAAAGTGGAAAGCAAATGTTCCCTAGGGTTCTCTTTCTTGAATTTATTTTCTTTGTTTTTTTTAATAATCAGCAGATGCAAGAAAAGTCTACTGAATCTTGGAGTGCTTGCCAATTGCAATCCATCAATCACCAGTGACAATTGATTGACGGGTGCATATGCCCCTCTCCACATGACTTCTCTCTCTCTCTCTTCTCTGAAATCGAATCTCGTCTGAAGCAAACAGTCCCGCTGCCCACCCCAAAACACACGCATAAATGTAATAATTTGTGCCGTGTTTTCTCTGTTTTCTGGCGTTGCCTTACTTGTGGCAAGTGAATTAGGGTTTAACGATGCATATCTCTTTACGAGAATCACTCTCCCTCTCTCTCTCTCGTTGATTCCGGGATCCAACAGTTTCTTGCTGTTCAGTGAAGAAACCCTACTTAGCCCTTTTATCTTTTCATGGAGAAGTTGAAGCCTCTTAGTTTTTGACTTTAGATTGCACCACTCTTCAATATAATTAAGCTAGCTTAAACCCTTGCAGCAGAGTTGACTCTTTTTATCTGTAGAATGCTCGCTTGAATTTTTCCTCAATACCAAGAAAACCCTTGAGAATATGCTGTGCTACATCCGCAAATGGGTGCAAACATCCAATCCAAGATGTTTTAGATGTTATGAAGTGGTCTCCCGACCGTTTATTCGATATTAGTAATTAAAGTTGAGATTTGACTAGTGATTAACAAGCTATAAATAGGAATTGTTAGTGCCATAAAACATAGATTAGTTTTGCCTTTATTCCCTGGGCCCGGATGTTTCCAAACCACTTGGGGAAATCAATGAAACATCCCGAGTGAGCAAGTAGAAGTGAGCTATTTTAGGTTCTTTACAAGTTTCACTTAGAACCTAAAACCTACTTTCGGATATAAGTTACTCATTTTTTAGAACCTGAAATCTACTGGTTGAAACTTAGAACCCGAAACCTATCATATTACAGGTTTCAATGTCGGTTCCAATCTTCCCATTAAAATTAGGATAACGTAAAAAAAAACACAAAAAATTATTCTAAATTCTAGATTCTAGGTTTCAGGTTTTACCAATCTAGAACTTAGAGAACCTACATGTTGAAACAGGTTCTTTGAATTTTAAAACTTAGAAACTACCATGCATACCTTGGAACTTGGAACCACGAACGTCACATATTTGGAGAATCTGTCTACCACAACCATGAGAATCCGACATCCTTTGAACTTGGGCAAATTCATAATGGGGTCCATGGAAACACTCTCCCATGGATACGTTGAAATGGGAAGTGGCTCTAGGAGGTTCTCATGCTTGTTTTGTTAGCACACAAGATAGGTCTTCACATAGGCTTCAATGTCGTCCTGCATCTGAGGTCATTAGTTCTGTTCTTCAACAATGGCCAAGGTGCGGTGGATCTCTAGATGACCCGCCCACTTGGAATCATGGCACTCACGTAGCACCTCCTTCTTAAGCTTTCCATGGAGTGGCATGTACCGTCACCACCTTATTGTGTAAAGGAGATCATTTTTGCACCAAAATTGATGGATTTTGCCCTCTCATGCGTACCTAAAGAGTCCTTAAGCCTTTGGATTGTGCTTGAGCCTCTCTTTAATACGGTCGATCCATGGACAACTTGGATGACTCACGAGGTTCGCTCTGCCTTTTGACTAAGTACATTAGCTACGAGTTAGCCTTCCCTAGCTTGTACTTCAGCACGTAGTCAAATTCCGCCAAAAAATCCTACCACCGAGCTTGCTTCGAACTTAGTTTCTTTTGTGTTTGAAAATAGCTTGTGGCCAAGTTGTCCGTCTTCATAACGAACTTTGAACCAAGGAGATAATGCCTCCACGTTTGAAGACAATAGACCACCACAATCATCTCTTTCTTTTGAATCATTGCTCAACATCATTTAACTTGCAAGACTCGAACGTGACCGGATATCCATCCTACATATGAACACCACCAATAGCATAATTTGATATGTCAATCTCTACCTCATAAGGCTTGATGTGATCAGGCAGTACCAACACCAGCTCGTCGGTCATGGCTTGCTTCAACTGATCGAACGCCTACTAACATCAGTTCGTCCACTCCCACGACTTCTCCTTCTTCAGCATGTTTGTGAGTGACACTGTGATGCTCAAATACTTATGAATGAAGCACTGATAGTAGTTGGTGAGGCAAAAGAACGGTCTCAACTCCATCACCTTGGTCGGTAGCTCTCATTTGACAATGACTTGAATCTTGGCCCTATCCATTCGAAGTCGACCATCCCTAATGATGTACCCCAAGAACGGAACTTCCCTTAGAGCGAAGGCATATTTCTCACGCTTGACATACAATTTATTATTGCACAATACTTGGAAGACTTGCCTCAAGTGCTTGACGTGTTCCTCGAGTAGTTGGTGAGGCCAAGGAATTGCCTCAACTACATCACCTTGGTCGGCTGCTCTCATTTGACAATGACTTGAATCTTGGCCCTATCCATTCGAAGTCGACCATCCCTAATGATATACCCCAAGAATGGAACTTCCTTTTGAGCGAAGGAATATTTCTCGCGCTTGACATGCAATCCATTATCGCACAAGACTTGGAAGACTTGCCTCAAGTGCTTGACATGTTCCTCGAGGGTTCGGCTATAAATAACTATATCGTCAAGATAAACCACTACAAACCGATCAAGGAACAAGTGGAGTATCTTGTTCATCATAGTACAAAATATAGTTGGAGCATTGGTCAAGTCGAATGATATGACAAGGAACTCATACAATCCATATCTCATAACGCATGCAATGTTCGGTTTGTCCTCTTTAGCGATTCGCACTTGATAGTAGCTCAATTAGAGATTGAGCTTGGTGAAATATTAAGCTCCTCCAAGTTGATTGAAAAGATCTACAATGAGAGGATTGGGTACTTATTTTTTACGATAAGCTTGTTCAGCGCCCAGTATTCTAGGTACATCCAGAATGACCCATCGTGCTTCTTCTAGAACAGCACCAACGCACCGAATGGAGCTTTGGATGGCCAAATATACCTCGTATCAAGCAATTCCTTGAGTTGCTTCCTCAGTTTTTCCAATTCAAGAAGTGCCATGCAATACGTCACCATAGCTAGCAATCAAGCATTAGGCACTAGCTTGATCCGATGATCCACCTCCCTTCGAGACGGAAGTTTTTTGGGCATCTTGGATGTCATCACATCATTGAAAAAATCATTGACTTAGGCCACCTCGGTCAGTACATCACCTCCCTTCCCTTTATTATCCTCGACCTTCAACGTAGACAAGAGGGTCACCTCACCCCTCCAAGCTCCCTTCTAACGTTGCATGGCCGATAGCATCTTCCGATTTCAACTTGACGTGTGACGGATCACAACTCTGCATTGACACCTCTTGTCTAAGATACATATGCAATTGGTGAATGGCAAAATACCAGCATTGATCTTATCGAAAAATCCTAGACCCAATATGAAATCATAGTGTCAAGAGGGATTACCTCGATGTCTTCTTTGCTCTTCTAGGGACTAAGGTGAAGCTCTACGTCCCTAGCCACACCACCAATCGAGACCTCTTTGGAGTTTACCGTTTTGAGCCAACTGACTCCTTTCTCGACTTGAAGATTCAACTTCTTCGTAGCCTCTTGGATATGAAGTGGTCGGACACCCCCGTATTTACGAGTGCACTCATCGTGGTACCGCCAATCTTCACATCCATGAACATAATTTCCCTAGGCTCCCTTGCCTTCTTGGTCTTGAGCGAGCTCAAGATGCGTAATGAACCCAATCGTGATTCCTCCTTAGGTTCATCCTCCTTATATAGGACCGCTAATTTGGCACTTGTTCGGGTAATCTTGTACCATATGTGGACCATTACAAAGAAGCACTTGTAAGTATATACCTTCCTTTGTCCCTTGCCACTCGACTCCGCATAAGCTTTAGGAGGGCCCATCGGTAGTTTGCCTCCATTCAGACAATTGAATCTTCCCGGATCTCCCCCACTATTGGCCTTGTCTTTTGGACGAGAGTCCGACTTAGATGTGGAAGGTGCCTTGTACTCTATGAGGGATTTGGCAGTGGTTACGACCGATGTGAGGTTGCTCATGTTACATTGCTTGAGGTCTTGCTTGGTCCATGGCTTGAAACCACTCATGAATTGGTGGTATGCCTCTGTCTCATTCATTGAATTGCCAAGGAACTGTCGACTTGTGACAAAAATGATATCAGAGCAGGAATCTCTCCAATAAGTGGGTTGAGATGGAACAACCTTGTGATCTACTCGGTCCTACAAGGGCGGAGAGTGAATTGTCGAGGCCAAAGTTGCTTGGACAAAGCGCGGCTCTCGATTAGCTTCTAGGATGACAATGGGGGCACACATGGAAGATCCAGTTCTTCGTTGAATGGGGACAACATTCCTAGATTGTTCGACGAATGTTAAGAAGAGGTCTATTGTCATGTTTTCAACAAGAAAAGAACCTCCATTAGTTTACGGGGGTCAAAATGCTTAGTAGGCAAAAATGATGCTGCCAAAAGATGCAGTTGGCGAAGGATGCCACACTTGCCAAGGAAAATGTAGGTTACCGTGAACCGCTTGAATGGTTGTGATTCAAAGAGGCTGCCAATAGACTGTTTTGTTGGGTGAGCAGGACCTTTCGATCTAGAGTTCAAAAGTGGTGCATCAATGATTAAAGAGCCGCAAGGAAACGACAAAACAGACCGCAACAAGGGTGTTATGGAATTGAGTGGAGGAGAATGTTACAATCCATGAATCCTCCCGTACTCATGACACTTGTAAGTGATGTTTGGAATTATCGAATGAAGAGCAATTGATGCAGAGGGGATGAATACAATTGGTTCGTGGAAATGGCATCAGAATCGTTGGTGTTAGGAGTTCTAAGATCAAACGATTATAGTACTTAAGAGCTCTGAAAGTATGGTTGGCCTCCTATGCACAAACTGGTCGTAAGTTGATGCTGCTCTCCTAATGAAGCCATGGCAGGCTGAAACTAATTCTCGAGCCTAAAGTAATTTGCTGTCTTGCTCAAAGGACTAGACACCCAACCAAAAGTGGGCATGGTATGATGTTATACAAGGAAGCTATTCGCTGTATTGTTCTTTGAAATAACTAATAGACAAAGGCTAATATGGCTAATTTCACTCGCCAAGCACTGCATGGGTCATTTCGTGGCCAAGAAACTGTCAACTTGTGACTTGTCACGGGCCGATTGACGCAGTTCCCACAATGCGGTTCTCAAATTTTAGGTTCTACTTTGAAATTATACTCATCCCAATGTCACCCATTTCAGTGAATTATCGTGTAAAAAGTGTTATTATTTTGAAAAAAAAATCTGAAAATTTGATAATATTTACCACAAATTGATTGAATTGAGTGGACGACAACATAAATAGCCTAGAACATTTGTGAACTTCTCCAGTTAAATTAGGTTTCTACTAGTCTAGTTCCAACCATCTTTTAGCAATATATCATACAACCAACAATGACCCATTGTACATGTCATGTGACTTTATATCTGTTAGGTGAATTGCAAGTGCACAATATCAACAAGTAATAAAGTGATGAGTGAGTATCGTTCTCACAATGACTATTTTTTTTATTTTATCTAATTACTTATTGAAAGTGATCAATTCAAAAATCTAGCTAACCAAATCGAAAAGATGAGTAAAAAGTAAACTAAACCAATTAAAATACTAAAATATAGAAAATGTCAAAACTTAAAGAATCAAAAGCTAAGTGAAATTAATCTAAAGCAAATTCAAGATCACAAAACGTTAGAGCATCCAACTTCATTTAACCATTCATAATTAATTTTCTTAACTTTTCATGCAACAAATTAATTTCCAATTGTGTTGGCGAAATTTTCCTAAGATGAATTAAAAGCCGACCTCGGTCTAATAATCTCTAATTAGGTATGTTAACCCACACTAACCTTAGGTGAATTTAAACTACCTAAAAGCATTAAGTTCTTGTGGAAATTCCCGGATTTAATCTAAGTAGTCCCAACCTAGATCTACTACCGTAGTCACATAAATAACCTAGTGTACCTTGACCTAGATTTAATTTATGGTTTAATATCACTAATGCGCATGTACACAATCTCCACCCGGTATCATGTATACATAAAAAATCATTCAAAAGTTAGCCAGACTTCTAAAAGCATTAAGATCATGATAAAGAACGACACAATCAAAACAATTATATTGCATGAAAGTCTTTGAAAATTAATCAATCATGATTAAGATGCATTGTAACTCTAACAAAAGAAATTTAGAACATAGTAAAAACTAAACTAACAAAAATTAAAGAAAACATAATACTAAATAAAAATAAATTTACCGAATTGAGATACAAGGAGCTTCAGGTTTGTATCCTCATTCTCTCCTTGATACGCACCAACTCCACTAAAATTGAAGAACAAAATCTAAAATCTAAAATCTTCTGCAAAGATGGTGGCTCCCAGGATTCTCTCTTCTCCTCTTATATGCGGCACAAGAGCGGTTTATATAGCCTCCAAAAATCTGCCATAAGTCGACTCCTATTAGGATTTGGAAAAGATTCCTCTTTGATTTTCTTTGAACCTTATCTTCAATTATGGTCAAATTCTCCAAATATCTGATTTGGGCTGGCTTTTTCTTCAAGATGAAATATTCTGAAAGATATTGCAATATTCTGGAAGATCTGAAAATATTTCATACAAAATAAAATTATGTGAGTAGCAATTAAATTCACCCAAAATTCCTCAAAATTAAGCAAATATCAAGTCTAAATTAGCAAGAATACTCTATTAAAAATAGAGTTATCAATTACCCCATACTTAGAAATTTGCTAGTTCTCGAGCAAACAATAAAAATAAACAAACCTCATCTCCAATTATCAATATCCATTGATAATTACGTGAAATCACAACTAAAGGAAAAAAATAAATCCCATCAACCCAAAATCAATACATAAGCTATGTCTAACATTAACCATGCAATCTGTGTGTATGTGTGCCCCTTGACTTTCCAAATCATGTATACTCAAATAAATCAAGTTGATATGCAACACTCTAAACTCAAGATTCACTAACCAAGTCTCATAGATTTGTTTTTCAATTCTCTCTCCACTATTGAAAACTAATACTCATTCAAAAATCAATAGGTCTTTAAGGCTTATAATGTGGCTTGGCTAAGGGGAGGGTATAAAGGATTTAAGCTCAACAAATCCTATAAATATATCAATTCTCAAAGCATTGGAATTAAATAAGATTCAAGACATATCATCCATATGCTTACACTATTATAGCCATGTAATTCACAAACACTCAACACTTTAAAACTTCCATTATTTCTCTTTTCACGCAATACGGTGAAGTTCCTTCTTAAGTCCCTTCCATAGTGCAATGCTAACCCATTGAGTATCCAAAAGGCTTACACAAGTTGAAAGTTAGCGGTAGGGATCCGTATGAGCCATACTAGAGTAAACAACTTTCACTTTATAACTTGCACTTTTTTTTTTCATGACTATTTCAAGCTTCAACAACTTCAGACATATCAAGAATCCATAACTATTAAAGTAGCTTTAAGGATAAACATGCTTATGGGGTATAAGGTAAAGTAATACATTTGGATCAGCATTATAAGGTCATCAAAGAAAAATAGGCCAATTAAGCTTAAAAGGGTACTATGAATCAAGTAATAAGGTAGGCTTGAAAGGCTCAAATGATCCAAATAATGCCTATATCACCTTCTTGATTGAGTATAGCATATTAATTTCAAGAGAATATTAAACAAATTCTAAGACTTAGGTGAGTTCTAGATGATCACATACTTTCCATTGATCTTTTCTAAGCATACATAACTCAAAAGGCAAGGATAAGTGCTCAAAATATGGATTGCATAATCAAGATTAAGACTAACTCATATATCAATAACCAATTGAACAAGATTTATATTCCCCTAAAAATCACAACAACTCATAACTATGAAAAGGATATCAATCTTGTAGATTACGGTTCAAAATCATCATCTCCTATAAAATTTGCTTCAAAAATATTTCAAAAATTTTAAATAAGCGCAAATATTTTCAAGATTAGCAAAATTTTTAGCACAAAAAATTTCAAAATTTTCGATCCCCTACCCCCAACTTAAAATGAAGCATTGTCCTCAATGCGTAAAAATAAAGAATTAAATACAGGCAATGAGGCAAATAAATTAGAGTAAAGTTCAAAATACTCCCCTGGAGATGTGAAGATGGCAATTGTTCATGTTGAATCACGCCTAGTAAGGTGATGAATAGTTCAGATGTTTCGTTAGAGGTTGTTCGTAGAAAATTTCTTAACTTTATGATCGCATGGCCGTACACCCCTAACCCCTCTTCTACCCATCGTGCGCATTACTATCTCTGCAAAATAGAAAATCATCACCTCAAAAATTCTTCTCTTTTTTTTTTCAATTTTTAAAACAAAATGCAAACCAAAAAATAAAAAATAGAAGCTTAAAAACTTGGGTTGCCTCCCAAGAAACGCTTGCTTTATAATTCGCAGCTGAACTCTTCCCATGCTTCTAAGTAGGTGGAACCAAGGTAATGACAGATGTTTGAGCATTGAAACCTCCTCCATAGTAGTGCTTGAGCCTATGACCGTTTACTTTGAAAGTCCCCTTATTCTCATTGATAATTTCAACGACTCCAAAAAGGAATACTTTGGTGATGGTATAAGGACCGGTCCATCTAGACTTTAACTTTCTTGGAAACAAACAAAGACGAGAGTTATATAACAAAACTTTTCACCCACATGAAACTCCTTTCTTAAGATGCGTCGATCATGCCATCTCTTCGTTTTTCTTTGTAAATTCTTGCACTTTCGTATGCATCATTGCGCATCTCTTCCAATTCATCCAACTGAAGCAATCTTTTTTCACCTATTGCCTGCATATCAAAGTTCAGTTTTTGCAAAGCCCAATATGCTTGATGCTCCAACTCAACAGGTAAATGACATGCTTTACCACACAAAAGTCGAAAAGGTGACATACCAATAGGGGTTTTGAAAGCAGTTCTATATGCCCATAAAGCATCATCAAGTTTCCTTGCCCAATCATTCCTATTAGTATTCACAGTCTTTTCCAAAATTCTCTTTATCTCCCTATTAGATATCTCAGTTTGACCACTAGTTTGGGGATGATAAGCAGTAGCTACTTTATGGGTGACTCCATATTTATGCAAAAGTGACTCAAATTGTTTATTCATGAAGTGTGTGCCTTGGTCACTTATAATAGCCGTAGGTGTGTCAAATTGAGTAAAGATATACTTTTTCAAGAAAATTCAAACAACCCTAGCATCGTTAGAGTGCAAAGCCACGGCCTCTACCCATTTGGACACATACTCACAAGCAACTAATATGTAAGTGTTACCAAAT
Source organism: Corymbia citriodora subsp. variegata (assembly GCA_014858505.1). NCBI lineage: Eukaryota > Viridiplantae > Streptophyta > Magnoliopsida > Myrtales > Myrtaceae > Corymbia > Corymbia citriodora. Next base: position 42,156 of record MU089993.1, read on the forward strand.
GAAGGTGGAAACGGACCCATGAAGTCAATGCCCCAAACATCAAATAATTCACACACCATGATATTGTTTAAGGGCATCTTAACGGAATTTATCAAAAGCAAAAACAATTGCTAAAAGCTCATTCTCAATGGTGGCATAATTCAATTGGGCTGCATTAAGGGTTCGGTTAGCATAATATATGACTTGAAAAATTCGGTCATTCCTTTGACCAAGCACAGCTCTAATGGCATAATCACTAGCATCGCACATCAACTCGAAAGGCAAACTCTAATCTGGTGGTGTCATTATAGGAGCCAAAATCAGCTTCTCCTTTAATGTCTTAAATGCCTGCAAATACTTAGAGTTAAAATCAAACTTAACATTTTTTTCAAGCAATTTTGTGAGTGGTCTTGCAATCTTGGAAAAGTCCTTTATGAATCGCCTATAAAACCCTACATGTCCTAAAAATCCTCGAAGTAATTTTACAGAAGTAGGAGGTGGTAATTTGGAGATAACTTCAATTTTGGCTTGGTCCACCTCAATACCTCTAGCAGATATTTTATGGCCTAACATTATCCCTTCCTGCACCATAAAATGACACTTCTCCCAATTTAGCACAAGGTTAGTCTCTTCGCATCTTTGTAACACCAAAGCTAAATTATGCAAGCATGAATCAAAAGATGTACCAAAAACAGAGAAATCATCCATGAAAATCTCAATGTATTTTTCTATCATGTAAGACAAAATAGCCATCATGCATCGTTGAAAAGTAGCAGGTGCATTACAAAGACCAAAAGGCATCCTTCTATATGCAAATGTACCATAGGGACAAGTAAATGTAGTCTTTTCTTGATCATTAGGTGCAATAGGGATTTAGTTATACCCTGAATATCCATCCAAAAAACAATAATACTCATGTCCTGCAAGTTTTTCTAACATTTGATCAATGAAAGGTAAAGGAAAGTGATCTTTGCGAGTAGCATCATTCAATTTTCTATAATCCATGCAAACTCGCCACCCTGTAACTGTTCTAGTTGGAATTAATTCATTCTTTTCATTAGTTAGAACAATCATACCTCTTTTTTTTTTTGCACTACTTGCACATGACTTACCCAATCACTATCAGAAATTGGATAGATAATACCTGCATCGAGTAACTTAATTACTTTTGTTTTCACAACTTCTTGCAATTTTGGATTGAGCCTCCTTTGTGGCTGGATGACTGGTTTGTATTGCTCCTTCATCAGAATTTTGTGCATGCAAATCGAATGGCTTATTCCTTTTATATCCGCAATGGTCCATCCAATTACACTCTTATGCTTTCTAAGCACTCTAAGTAACTTCTCCTCTATCACCCCTGTCAAAGAAGAAGAAATAATCACCGGATAAGAAACACCATCAAGAAAAGCATATTTTAAATAAGAAGGTAAAGATTTAAGCTCAAGAGTTGGTGGTTCTTCAATGGAAGGCTTGGGCTTCTTTGCACTTGACTCCAATTCTTCAAATTTTTGTGATTTCCATCTCGGACATAGTGGACTTGCTTCTAAAAACTCAATGGCCTCTCTAATTTCTTCATGCTCAGTTTCTTTCTCTTTTGACTGAACCAAACATGCCTCTATAGGATCTTGAGTTGTGGTCAATTCAAGCACGGTCTTTACTTCACTGTCTATGGTATCTATCTTCAAGCAATCACTTGGTCCCTCTGGGTTTTTCATGGCTTTGAGGACATTGAAAGTGACTTGATCTTCTCCCACTCTAAGAATCAATTTTCCTTGTTGTACATCAATGAGAGCTCTTCCCGTGGCTAGGAATGACCGGCCCAAAATAATAGGAACTTCATAATCCTCCTCCATCTCTAGCACGACAAAATCCGCTGGGAAGATAAATTTATCCACCTTTATTAAAATATCCTCCACCACGCCTCTTGGATATTTGATAGATCTATCCGCCAATTGTAAAGACACGGTGGTCGCTTTTACTTCTCCTACACCTAGTTTCACAAATACCGAATAAGGTATTAGATTTATACTAGCACCAAGATCACATAAAGTTTTATTAAAGTAAGCATCACTAATATTGCATGGAATAGTAAAACTCCCTAGATCTTTTAATTTTGGCGGTAGCTTATTTTGAAGGATGGCTGAACATTCCTCATTCAATTTCACAATCTCATACTCCTCTAACTTCCTTTTGTTAGCTAGGATCTCCTTCAAAAACTTGACATAGCTTGGCATTTGAGCTAGAGCATCTACAAAAGGAATATTAATGTGCAAATGTTTAAGATAATCAAATTTTTTTGAAAATTGCTTATCTTGCTTATGTTTGGCTAGCCTATCCGGAAAAGGAATAGGTGGAACATATGGCATTGGAGATAACTTGCTCTTTTGTGGCTCATCCTTTTGTTTGATCTCTGTGGAAAATTTGTCCTTGTTCTCGTCTTCTACATCCTCATCTTGATATTGCTTTCTAACTTTTTTTCCATTTCTTAACGTAATTACCTTTGTGTTCTCCATGGGGTTCCTCTCGGTATCACTTGGCAATGCACCACTTTGTCTCTCATTAATTCTCTGAGCTAATTGCCCCACTTGCTTCTCTATGTTTCAAAGTGACGCTTCTTGATTGTGGAGTTCATGAAATCTTGAGTGGTTTGAGCTTGTTTTTCCACAGTTTGGGTTAGCTTTGCAACCAAAGCCTCCAAGTTGGAATTATGCTTCTCCATGGATGGTGGTGGTGCTCTCGGTCCTTGTTGATTTTGACCTCCCCAAAACAGATTAGGGTAATTCCTCCATCCTAGGTTGTAAGTGTTGGAGTAAGGATTGTTTTGAGGGCCCCTGTTAAAATTTGAAACAAAGTTAGCATGTTCAAAAGAACTAGCATAAGGGTTACCTACTTGACAATCAGTGCTAATATGATTTCCACCACAAAATTCACAAGATACTCCTTGAGTTTTTTAAAAAGCAATCATATTGCTTAATGCATCAAGTTTTGCATTTAAAGTTCTATTGGTGTCAACTTCATGAACTCCACTTGGCTTTCAGGCTTGGTATCTCTTAGTTGGCCATTAGTAGCTATTACTTGCCATCTCCTCAAGTAGATGAAAAGCTTCTTCGGGTGACTTGTTTTGCAAAGTGCCTCCAGCTGCTGCATCTAGACTAGCACGAACGGTAGGATGTGCTCCGTTATAGAATGTATGTACTTGCATCCAAATTGGCAATCCATGGTGCGAGCATCTCCTTAGCAGCTCCTTAAATCTCTCCCATGCTTCATAAAAGGGCTTAAATGTAATAATATCATTACGCATTTTGGCAGATTTTGCAAGAGGAAAATATTTACTTAGGAATTTTTGAGCCAAGTCTTCCCAAGTAGTGATAGAGCCTGCAGGAAGAGAAGTCAACCAAGTCTTAACTTTATCACGAAGAGAAAATGGGAACAATATTAATTTAAGAGCATTATCAGTAACGCCATTGAATTTAACAGTGTCACAAATTTCAAGAAATGCTTTTAAGTGTAGATTTGGATAATCATTAGGAGATCCACTGAATTGCCCTGCATTTTGAAGCATTTGAATTAAGGATGGCTTGATCTCAAAATTGTTGTCTTGCACTGTCGGCCTCCTTATACTTGATTGTGCTCATTGAATTGTTGGTGTAGCATAATCTTTCAAAGTCCTCCTTGGAGGTGCAACTTCTTGATTTTCAGTCATTGCAATGTGAATTGCTTGTGATTGTTCTCTTCTTCTCCTAAGAAAGGTTCTTTCAATTTCAGGATCAAACTGTTCAAGGTCTCCTTGTTGGCTTCGGGTTATGCGATGCTCCTCCACCTTTTAGTGAGTTTGGCCTGCAAAAGAAATAAATTAAAAATAATATAAAGGCTAGTCTAAACTAAGAATTGCTCGATATCAATAGTACTTGGAAAATTGTTAAAACAATCCCCGACAACGGCGCCAAAAACTTGTTAGATGAATTGCAAGTGCATAATATCAACAAGTAATAAAGTGATGAGTGAGTATCATTCCTACAATGACTGCTTTTTTTATTTTATCTAATTACTTACTGAAAAAGTGATCAATTCAAAAATCTAGCTAACCAAATCGAAAAGATGAGTAAAAAGTAAACTAAACCAATTAAAATACTAAAATATAGAAAATGTCAAAACTTAAAGAATCAAAAGCTAAGTAAAATTAATCTAAAGCAAATTCAAGATCACAAAGCGTTATAGCATTCAACTTCACTTAACCATTCATAATTAATTTTCTTAACTTTTCATGCAACAAATTAATTTCCAATTGTGTTGGCGAAATTTTCTTAAGATGAATTAAAAGCCGACCTCGGTCTAATAATCCCTAATTAGGTATGTTAACCCACACTAACCTTAGGTGAATTTAAACTACCTAAAAGCATTAAGTTCTTGTGGAAATTCTCGGATTTAATCTAAGTAGTCCCAACCTAAATCTACTACCGCAGCCACATAAATAACCTAGTGTACCTTGACCTAGATTTAATTTATGGTTCAATATCACTAATGCGCATGCACACAATCTCCACTCGGTATCATGTATACATTAAAAATCATTCAAAAGTTGGCCAGACTTCTAAAAGCATTAAGATCATGATAAAGAATGACACAATCAAAAGAATTCTATTGCATGAAAGTCTTTGAAAATTAATTAATCATGATTAAGATCCATTGTAGCTCTTAACAAAAGAAATTTAGAACATAGTAAAAACTAAACTAACAAAAATTAAAGAAAAGAAAATACTAAATAAAAACAAATTCACCGAATTGAGATACAAGGAGCTTCAGGTTTGTATCCTCCTTCTCTCCTTGATACGCACCAACTCCACAAAAATTGAAGAACAAAATCTAAAACCTAAAATCTTCTGCAAAGATGATGGCTCCCAGGATTCTCTCTTCTCCTCTTATATGCGGCACAAGAGCGGTTTATATAGCCTCCAAAAATCTGCCCTAAGTCGACTCCTATTAGGATTTGGAAAAGATTCCTCTTTGATTTTCTTTGAACCTTATCTTCAATCATGGTCAAATTCTCCAAATATCTGATTTGGGCTGGCTTTTTCTTCAAGATGAAATATTCTGAAAGATATTGCAATATTCTAGAATATCTGAGAATATTTCATACAAAATAAAATTACGTGAGTAGCAATTAAATTCACCCAAAATTCATCAAAATTAAGCAAATATCAAGTCTAAATTAGCAAGAATACTCTATTAAAAATAAAGTTATCACTATCATCTGTCAAAATATAAATCATTGAGAATCTTGACGCAAAGATTTTTTTTTTCTTCCAACTTTTAATTGGATCAATTTGCTTGATGGAATCGATATAATTTAGAAGCACTAATGGAGCATTAGACATTCTGCAGTACACAGAGGCAAGATCACATAACCTACCATGACATTCGTTCAGTTGGGATACTAAGAAGAACAGGGGAAGTACTTGGTTGCTACAACTGCAACCAAGACAATTTCGGATCTGAGCAGGTTCTTAAAAGGCTCAAAAGGAAAAATCCAAGGGCATGTCACTTACCTTGCTTTATAGAGAGTCCTCCGTATTCCCTGACTTTAGCAAAAAAATAAATAAAATCTAAAGTCAACTAGGAGTGTTGGGGACAGGCTCCTCATCATCAAAAAAAATCTGAAGATCCTTGTAGCTCGCCAAGAACATGACTGCTGGATAGTGGAGGTAATTCCAACAGGTGAGAAACCATCCTAGGAAGGTGAGAGGGAAGAAGGTTAACATGTAACCTTGGCCTTCTTCCCAATGAAGCCAACCTAACTCCGATTACGTGTTACATGTGTACCATCAGCTACACCAAGATTTTTGTTGGTGAATCTTGATGATCTCATGATAAGCAACATATGCGTGATCCAAACTTAACCTTCAGAAGCGAAATAACAAAAACCAGCTTATGGAGTACATACTCCGTCGCCACCTACGTGAACGATGACGTCTGTTCCTTGGCTCTTCAGATTTATGTATTTATCAAAAGCTTGCATTGGTTACCATCGCAATTTAAACATCAAATGATGCATAAATGAGATTACCCTAAATTTGCAACTAGACTCAGCTTCTTTATGAGGTCGATCGGCATAACACTACTTTTCTCCACTCAAACCAAAGTACATAGGGAGATCAAAACACAATCTTTGAACAATAAAAATCTCAACCCCCAGTGCAGAATCTGCAAGTGGGATATGGTGCATTAAGAATCATCATTTATGATATCCCTGCCTGCCTTGAAGACTAGAGTTTGAAATCAACAGGTAGACAAAAGACAGTAATCATTCAACTTCGAAGATAAAAATGAAAGTGGTTCATTCTCTCTCTAGAAAGATGACTTTGCAATATTACCATCATCTAGATGAGAAGTTAACTAGAGCTCAGTATAAACCTGCTCGCTCAGTATCAGGCTCACTGCCGTATGTTGCCACTACTTCGGGCATGTTCACTCAGTGACTTTGGGCGGCAGAGTCTTAAATATGAATGAACAGACAGTGAGCATTGCGGGACTGAAAAAGAAAAAGGACAAGACTTCGGCATTCTGATGTCTTCAGAGAAACTGAATGTGCTAGTAGAGCAGCTGTCGAGTCCGGTTGCTCAAACGGTTAATCAATCAGAAATATTTAACTCTGGAACTATTATGCAGGTTCATGAAGGCCTACCATGTGACCATCTAAGCACTGCATAGCGGCAACCTGAACACAACCAGAATACAAATGCAACTCTTTCAGATTGAAACACTAATGTTCAGGGGTCATAATAATGAAAAAGTTGATTAAAGTTGATCTTAGTTACCTTCCCATGGATCTCATATTTGATGGGACCATCAAGCTTGGCTCCTAATGCCATTAGCTTTGTCACTGTATTGTTGATGTCAGCGACTGTGAACGACAAGAGTGAAGAATATCCCTTCTTTATGGCATGATCGCTGTGAATTGCGGGGCATTAGTTGAAGTTGTCTAAAGAGAGCGTCTGAAAATGCAGATTTTTTTTAATTGATTGTATGTCACAACATCAAACTCAGACCAAAACCCAGATCAAAATGCAACTTTCCAGACCAGCCGAATACCAGAGCTGAACTTGTCAGAACATCAAGTCTTGTTTTATAATTTCATTAGGCAGATGGCCTCCTAACTCATTTGAAACTGTGACCTATATACAGGCCAATGAAGAACTCCAGAGCTCATCTCAAGTAAGCCTTTCATTCTGACACATCAAGCACAAAGAAAGGAAATGTAACATCATAATTCTACTGTGCCTAGAAACCACAAACCAAGATGTGAATCTGGGACCACTAAATGAATTCATTGCGAATTCACAGATTATGTGGAGTCCATACGCTAGGACTGAACCCTGCATGAATTCTACATGGCAATCGGCACTAGCTTAACCTAAATTGGATGACCCAAGAGAGCCGCATCCGACATTTCCATTTCCTCGACTCACCCCTCCCATTGCTCCGAGCCCACGAGCAGAATCATCAGAAACAACCAAGGGAGAAGAGAGAGCAAAAAAAGAAAAAAAAATTCCAAACTTTACGAGAGGAAACGCCAGACAAGCCACGGATTTCAGGTAAAGACGTAACAGGACGTGGGAACGTCGAGCTGAAAACGAAAACAACGTCGTGCTCTCCTAGACAATTCGTCGAACAGGAGGGAGGCATGCGAGAAAGGGTCACCTCGACGCCTGCATCAAGGCTAGTTTGAGGGGGCCAGACTCGAGCTCGGCCCACCGGAGGGTGCAGACGTTGACGGTGAAGTCAAGGCCTTGCGAATAGAAGCGAGCAGCTCTAGGGACGTCTCTGTGGAGTTGGAGCACCCACTTGAACGAAGCCACCATTTTTGCCCCTCTAAGGAAGCTGACCGAGCGTGGTGCTCCTTCTGCTAGTGTCGTTCAATTCCAGACGGCCAAAACGAATTGCGTTTCGGAGAAATTAGCTGAGAGAACATTTTTAGAGTTTGCCCCCCACCTTAATGCTGCGTTCGGTACGACGGGAACGGAATGAAAACGAAACGAAACGAACTGAAGGGTCGGTTAATTTGAAAGAAAATTGTTCAGCGAAAATTATTTTTCAATCTTTCGGTATATGACTGACGGAAGACCATTTGATCAGGAGAAATTAATTTTCCTCTATTGATAAGAAGAAAATCACTTTTCCTGAAGAGTTAATACCACAAAAAACTATAAATTGATGCATCAATGAAAATTTTTTCTCTAAAAACTCCAAACTAGTATGCCAGTGACAAATTTAACATTCGTTAGTTTCTATTAAAGTTTACCATCAAAATATAGAGTTAGATGATAGATGACAGTTGATAGGTATATTAGTTTCAGATTTTACCCCCTCATTTGTTGTCATGTGTACTAATTTATAGTTTTTTATGGTGTTAATTCAATTTAATGAAAATTAACATAAGGTAAATTTGTCGATGTATTGATTTGGAGTTTGGGGTTTTTTGTTGATAAAAAAATAATTTATAGTAAATTTGTTATAAATGTACAAAGTTGGAGTTTTTAGTGATAAAAAATTTAATTTAGAATAAATTTATCACATATGTACCAATTTATTGTTTTAATAACATTTTCTTAAACCATCAAACAAATAATAATTAATCATTTTCATGGAGAATTTTTTTTAATCATGAAATTTTCAATGAAGCAAACACGCCCGGAACAGCTAATTCACTATCATCATTCAGTAAAACTATGGGAATGGAATGAAATAGAATAGTGTTCTCATAGTGTTTGATTGTAAGAAAATTGAGGAGAATTGAATATTGATTATAAACGTAAGAGTAATAAGTACAACAAATATATATTCAGAAGAATTAATATTGCACAAAGTAGAATTCCCCAAAAAATTGGACATCATTGAAGATCAACGGTCAAAAATATAAAGTACCAATCAATAGGAACAAATGCAATAAACTGAAAATACGATACATGCCTCCTATAATGTTACATCGATCTGCCTTGGTTGGTCCTTTTGACCTAAGAGTAGCAGCAAAATCACTGCCTGCAGCATTTCCAAACTGCACTAAACTAAACGAAGAAACTGGCCTCACGCGATGCATTCCAACAATGTATATCAGCTTCCGCAAGCTTCATCTCAGAAGTTCTCCGAGTAATTACTCACATTCAACGTTCGAGACCAGTACTCCTTGTACAGCTGCCCGAACAACGAATCATCCTTGCCTACCAATTTCATAGGCTCAGCGTACTCTACCAGTCTCCCTGTTAAATGCAAAGAATGTCATGTATCTCTCAAGGTTCTTGTCGGTTTTCAGTAAACAGTTCACAGTAATTTCAGTTGTACCATCGCTTAAAGCCAGCACCATCGTGCAGTCCATGACAGTCGGTATCCGGTGGGCTACGGTTATGACGGTGGAGTCTGCGAATTCCCTTAGTATGGTTCTCTGGAGGATTGAATTGGTCGCATTGTCGATAGATGCGGTGGCTTCGTCCAGGACTAGGATCCGGCTTCGCCTCAGCAACGCTCGTCCTAGGCAAAACAATTGCCTGTGCCCCATGCTCCAGTTAGATCCATCCTATATGACTGCGCGATTTGAGTTTGCATAAACTGTCAATGATCGACAATGAGCATAATAAAACAAGATTTGTAGTTAGATTTTGAGATTACCTAGCGATTCCAGGCCCTTCTCTTTGCCTTGTATGACCTCCCGGAGCTGGCATTTTCCTAGAACCTTTTTCCACAGAAATTCAATCATTCATGAAGCATAACAGCAAAGACCTTTTTGCTGGGGGTTATAGTCATTCAAGATTTAGCTCAACAGCTCTCAATAAATTCAAATTATGCACGGCAAGGTTCTATTGAGTGCAGATAGTAAATGAGAGAAATATATGCCAATTGAATTTCGAGTGACGCGTGGAAATTACCTCCCATATTTCCTGATTGGTGTGCTCGGACAAGGGGTCCAGGTTGTATCGAACTGTCCCGGCAAAAAGTGTTGGATCTTGTGGAATGATCCCAAAACGTGATTTCAGGTCATGAAGTCCGATAGTGGTAATGTCCAGGCCATCAACGATTATTTTCCCACCAGTAGGCTCCACTAGACGGAACAAAGTGCTGATAAGAGTCGTCTTTCTGCTACCAGTCCGGCCAACAATCCCAATCTTGTGCCCTCCATTTATTTTACAGGTTATCCCGTGAAGAACGAGGGGGGAATCGGGCCGATACCTGACCTGTTAATGTCTCAAGATTAGTCCCAAATCAAAAGGTGTGTAAATGGTGCATGTGTCTACCTTCAGATTACAAATCTCCACATTGCCGGAAGAAGGCCAGTCCGTTGCTGGCAGGCTATCTTTGATCACTTCCGGAGCTTCACTTTGAATGTGCATGTATTGCTCTAGCCTTTCTACGGAAATGATCAAATTTGATAGCGAGCACTGGAATTGGACCGAAAAGACCAGGAGGACATTTAAAGATAGACCGTATGCCAACACCATTCCAACGAAACCTGCATCAAATGATAGTGAGGCCCTGAACCCACAAAAATCTTCTAAGCTCGAAACCCACTTCCTAGATGATATTGAAGGGGGGATGAACCAACATGTCGATGCATAGCTGCCTTTAGTAGCGTTAGACATCAAGTCAAAAAGTGCCAAAGTAAAATGGTACAGCTATAACAGCCAAGCTTCTAGGTACAGTCCCAATATGAAGAAATGAGTTGAGCTGTTACTGATACAAACCAGAAGAAGAGGACTCGAGATCAAGAAAAGTAATTGAGAGGGCTGAGGACGTTAGGATGATAGCGCACAGGACTTTCAGACGTTGAACCAGCCACTCATTGGCTGAAAAGCTGTGAAAATACGGACTTGCAATTGCATTGATAAGGCAAAGACTTCTTGAAAAGAACCAGTCTTCTTGGCCAAACGCTCTGATTGTCATTGCTCCGGCGATAGACTCAGCTATGTGGCTTGCGAGTGTAGACTTAGTTGTGCCATTGAGTCGCATCAACTCATTGGAAGAAGCGTAGTAGTATTTCTGTAGTATAAGAAAGACAAAAATCAATGCTACATTGGAATTCGAATGATAGGAAGAAGTCTCAGGAGGTAGATGTGCAGAATTTTGACTAATAAGGAACAATTGATTGATTTGAGGCATAAGCATTACCTGTATGATCAGTGTCAGATAAATCATGGGTATGACAACAAATAAAACCAGCCATGTAAGAAAAGCAAGTATCAAAAAGCTCGAGTAGGCATTCATTGTGGACCCAAAGGCTAAGGTTAACTTGAAGGCCACGTTGATGTCGACGATGCTTAAATCTGAAGAAACCTATAAAATCCAGCAAATCATCCCATTCATCTTACACATTTTCAAAGCACAGCACAAATTCAACTTCGGAGTATGCTCTTACCTGGCTGAGTATTCTTCCCAGAGGAGTTGAGTCGTAAAAGGACATTGGCGCTCAAATAAGGGACTTCAACAAAACAGAGAATATGGAGTTCGATGCGCCGCAACCCAAATAGACTATGAAATATGATCTAAAAAGCAAAAAGAGAGCTCTGACAATGCTGATGCCAGTGTAAACAGAGTTCAACTCGATGGTGCTCACACTCGTGGTGTTGACTTCAGAAGCCAACCAATAATTCTGCACAAACAGCCCGACTATAAAGATAATGTGAGAAATAACTGCCAAAGTGAAAAACAGAAAGCCCTTGCTGTGTTTCAGATACTGTAAGTAGGGCTTGAGACCGCTGTCTCCTATCTCTTTTTCCTCCTGCTTAATCAACTGACTTCTCAGAGAGGCCTCAAGTTGTTCCTCAATGTATATATTCTGGATCTCCTCCTTCAAATATCCAGGCCTTCCTGATGAAGTGATTCCGACTTGATTTCCAGAACCAGAGGTCATGTTATGCGCATTCACAAGGTCCTGAAATTCTTGGCAAGAAGCCATCAACTGATCGTACATGCCAGTGCTTACAATTTGCCTGGATGACATTAACTGTCAGGAAACACAACTGTTCAGGAACACCACAAATTGAATGAGAAAAGTGAAGAGCTCTTTCAAAGCAGAGAAATTCATCGAGGATGACATTTTCTTTCGAATGAGCCAAAGATCTAAATTCCTCAGACACTGAATAATAAGATTTTTTTTGGTTGAATGAGCTACTAACAAAGACAGAGTTAAAAGCTGGAAGGAAGTCAACTTGATGCGTAACCAGCAAAACAGTCTTTCCAGATAAAGCATTCATGACATATTCCTAAACAAGACACTGTCTCTACTGGGGAAAAAGCTCCAACAGCACTGGTTTAGCCACCGGTTTAACCTCCGGATCGGACTCATGCTCGTCGGGTGGTGCCCGCGCCGCCGGATCCGCCTCCTGCATCTCTTCGTCTCCGCCTTTGCTGGTGTTGTTGGTGTTGTTGTTGCTGTTCTCTTCGACCCTCGCCGGACCCGCACAGTCCTCCGCCTGCCCCTCCAGGGCGCCGGCGGAGTCGGAGTGGTGGGAGCCGTAGTTCACCATCGGCGATCTCTTCTTCGGCCTCTTCTTCGGCCTCTTCTTCAGCCTCTCCTCAGCCTCTCGCTCTCCTTCTCCAGCCTCTTCCTCAGCCTCTCGTTCTCCTTCTCCAGCCTCTTCCTCAGCCTCTCGTTCTCCTTCACGGTCCGCCCTGGCACTGGCACAGTGGTGGTCCTGGCCGCCGGGGAGCTCTTCCTGCGTTGCATGTCGCGGAGGAGGGCCTTCTCGGCTTTCCGGAAGAAATCGTTGGCGAACTCCTGCTGCTCCCGCACCACCTTCCTGAATCCCTAGAAGCCAATCGGTTGTGATCATCAGCACGAAGAAGATTTTCGCCGGCCGCCGGCGAATCCCCCCTCTACTCCCCCGGCATCGGTCCCCTCCCCCGCCCTCCCCGCTAGGGGTGTCAATGGGTCGGGTCGGGTCGGGTCATGCTCTGA